>JBCJKH010035486.1:0-24657 GCA_039877255.1 Loriculus beryllinus
CCTTCCAGTATCTGAAGGGGACCTATAGGGATGCTGGGGAGGGACTCTTCATTAGGGACTGTAGTGACAGGACAAGGAATAACGGGTTCAAACTTAAACAGGGGAGGTTTAGATTGGATATAAGGAGGATTTTTTTTACTGTAAGGGTGGTGAGGCACTGGAATGGGTTGCTGAGGGAAGTTGTGAATGCTCCATCCCTGGTGGTGTTCAAGGCCAGGTTGAACGAAGCTTTGGGTGGCATGGTTTTTGTGCGTGGTGTCTCTGCTTATGGCAGGGGGTTTGGAACTAGATGATCTTAAGGGCCTTTCCAACCCCAACTATTCTATGATTCTATGATAGTAATGGCAGGGCAGGATAATTTTTGTTTTCTAGGAGGTCATGAGCAATAGTTGAATTTAATATAATGCCTGGAAAAAGTCACTAGTCATTAGTCTCTTCTGGGTTTGCCACTGGCAATGGTGCCATTTCGTCTTGGAAGGCTTGCTTCTTTTACTGCAGCTGAGTGATGATTTTACAAATAATAAGAATATAGATAGCTCTGTTATTATAATGAGGAACTTTTCTGAGATGCCTAACATGACAATGATACTTTTTATTTTGCTTAGATCCCAGTTTTCCTTTAAAAAGTAGAAATGTGCAGATGAAAAGTCCTATTATTGATCTGGAATCCAAAAGAGTTAGTTTCAAGTCACTGTAATTGACAAAGGCTTTTACAGCTCATTAACTGCAAGATTATGTGGCACAATTCATTAAAATTCTGTTTCACTGAATGCATTTGTAAACACCTTCCGAGAAGTTTATCACTCTTCGCCTAATGCTGAGCTTTCTTTCAGTAGATTCATTTCTCTGCTGCTGTTTACTGATATGAGTCTGGAGTAAGTTAGGGCAAAAAAAGTGTTATCTTTTCACAGCAAAGAAAAAAAGGGATTTGTGTTGACTCTGAAGAGTAACAGATATTAATTAAACATCGCTATATTATATCCTATAGACAGCTGTATTTATTAAACCTTTTATTCTATTACTTTGATGGGCATTTTTTTTTTTTTTTTTTTTTTTGCAAGAAGAGTTTGAATTTCAGTGCACGTATGAAAAAAATTTCCAGGACAAACAATATTTTTTTTCTTTGTCTGCAGCAGATACCACTGCATTCCAGCCAGCAAAACCAGAAATAATCTTTCCTCCCCTCTTGCCAAATAGATTTCAATTCTCTTTCATCTAGAAGCATTTATCCAGGAGAATATCTCACCTATTATTTTTTTTGGAGCTCTATGAATAAATAAATGTTGTGCTCACAATACAAACTGGGTAAGTACTTACAAAAGTGATGAGAGACATGATACAGTGTGAGAGTATAGTACATTGAAAAGTAGGCAAGTCTCCCACTCCCATTCTCATTTTAGCATCTGGGGCCTCAAATCACTGCTGCTGCAAATGTACCACATTTAATCTTAATTACAACTTAAATCTTTCAGGTATGAGCAGAGCAGATGTTTATATGCCTGCTATGTTTTGTGAATCTGAATGGATATGGCCTGTCAAAGCATGGTGTAGATGAGCTTCCAGCAGAAAGAGATGGAAAGGGGTATTTTGTGCTTTTTATAACATCAACAAAACATTTACTACAGGTGGGCTTCATCTGACCAAGTGTATGTGCCTATAACAGAGCTAGGCACATTAGGATCCCTTTTGTCTCTGCAGAGAATTGGTCACCAAAATCAGCAGAAGCAAATGGGTTTTTTTATTTATCATCTGTGGGTTATACTGATTAAATTTTCCTTGACTACAAAGGTAACCCAGTATGCTTCTTTTAGAAACCATCATCCACTTTGTGGACAGATAAAGATGTCAGACAATCCTCAAGTTTAATCACTTCAGTGAGGCTTCAGTCCCTCCTTGCTGCACCTGACTTGATGTTTCTGGTATAACCGACATTCCTTCTCACCTTATGCTTTACATATCTATGGCGGCAAGGTATACTAAAAAAAAAAGGTATACTCTTTGTCAAGTCTCAGCCAGCTAAACCAGTTTGTGTTTTGGGGTTTCTTTACTGTGATGTACCTTATTTCCAGGCTTTGCAAGAAGGCTGTGAGCCAGGAGTTACATTCTGAATGAGAATATAGAAGCAAGTTAATGAGGAGAAACAAAATTGACAAGCAAAACGAGGAAAGTGATAGATCTGTCATAGGAAGTTCCTGTTTCTTGAGAAGATAGAAAGTTTGACTTAGGAGGTAAGGAGACATAAATGGAAAGAAATAGGGAGGAGCTGAGCTGGAGGGAAAGGAAGAGGGAAAGGAAGAGGGAAAGAAAAGGAAAGCAAGCCTGGAATGAAGTCCAGATGAAGAGATCTTCTACACTTGCCACTGTTGTCTACAAGTTGTAGTTGACTCACAGCTCAGAAGGAGTTTATTTAAAGCATCAAGGTGTTGTGGCTAGGCAGGTCCTGCTGAGGGACCAGACTTATTCTAGCACAGAGTTACTGGAAGACATTTGTTCCAGATTCACTGTGTTATTGCTCTTTTCTTATGGGAACAGAATGACACTGAATTTGTGGACCTACAACGGACTAAACCATAATGGAAGTAGTCTAATGTGGTGATTCTAAGACAAGCCTTTTGTTCTTTCGTCACATTTTTTGGTGCAACTATAAGACACCAGAAGACAAGGCAGTGCCTGATATACCACTAACTAGCTGGGGCTTGATTATGCTTTTATATTGGAAGTTTTATTGTTGATATCCCTAGTGCCAGCAAAGCCAGTTTAGCTAATCAATATAAGAATTATGCTTTTCCCACATACCCATAGAATTTCTTTGATTCGATACATGAAAACATACTAGCTGGGCTATTATCTGCACTCAGCTGTGGCACCAAAGTAACTATTAAGATGCAAATGTCTTTTTGGTGTGGCTAGCCTTATCCCAACAGAAGTAGCAGGATATTGGTTTGTTCTGGCACACTGTGTATTTTGCAAATAAAGTGGTGGGACAGACTCTTACAAACAAATGACTGAATTTTCTATTTCAATGTCACAAGAATTTTTTCCTTAATTTTTTAAAATGTATCTCTTTCTCTGCACTCTGCATAAGGACAAGCCTTGCATTTGTAGATTCATTCTCTTTGAAGAGATTAAACATATACATTTGTATGTATGTGTGTGTGTACATGCATGCATATTTATGTATATAGGCTACATTAATAAATATGATTGCATGCGCATATCTGTTACACACTTATAATAACAACCCCAGATATATTTATAATAAGTTGTGAGTGCTCAGATCTGATTAACTTGGTGATAAAAATCTTCAAACAGATATCACTGAGTTGGTAGAATTAGCAGGCCTGTCAAGATATGTGAGCACAGCTGCCTAGAAAACTTAAAATGCCTGAGAAGAGTGGTAAATCAAAGCACATGAGTGACAAACTAAAGACAAGTTCATCTCCTGGTCTCTTTTTTATCTTGGCTGAATGCTGTTCTCTTTCATGGCTTATTTTTTACTTGCTCCACAGGTTGGTGCAACTGTTATAATTAACTTGACTGATGGGGTTTAGTGTCAGCAGACTAAAATAATCTTTCTTTCTTTCAACTTCTCTCCTTTTCCTCTGAGGAAAGAATGAATGATTCAGGAAAACAAGAATCACTTGAGGAACACAAAAGCAACTAAACTGTAGAAATGAATTGGACTCTGCCGTTGGGCTTTCTGCTCTCATATGGTCTACACAGACATCCCAGCTTTGGAAACACACCTGTGACTTTTTTCCTGCTGTCTGATAGAAAGGAAGAAAGTCAGGAGGAGGGGTGGTTAAGAGGCTTTGCTCTGTCTTCTCTGCTACTGGCTGAAATTGCAAGACAATAAGTGGAGACATTCCAGAATTTGAAGGTGATACAGGCTGGTGATGAAACTAGGTTGAGGAAATTATTTAGATACACTTAATCCTTTTGACATTACTTTTCATGACCTGGATTGGAAATTACTATGAACTGCAGCAAAGGAAAAGCTGAAGGAAAACAGGCATTGAAGTTTCTACGTTGATCTTGTCATATAGCAATGTGAAGACAGGATCCATTCCAATCTGCGTAACATTATTTATCTGTCATTCAGTGGAGCAACATCCTTGCACAGTGAAAGTGAAAAGAGCCATAATCAAGATTATGTGAGTACAGTTATCTGAGATTTTCCCAAAGAAACACTGCTTTTGTTCCACACAGAAAAAGCATGATGCTAATAGTAACATGTGAGCTAACAGGTACTGCCTGAGAGATATAATTCAAGGTTCAAGCCTCAGGTCTGGATCATGCAGAGAAGGAATTTGAACTGGGGTCCTTTACAACCCGTAGATTATCCTACTGATCACGCTATTCTGGTCGAGCTTTCTGTGCAGAGAACATTGCAAAGGTTTTATAAGGTACTGAGGCAGAAGAAATACTGTAAAAGCAAAAAAAAAAAAAATAATGCATCAGGAAAATATTTTCCAGCATGAGTGTAAAAGCTTTGCTTTCAAATACTTATAAGAAGAGACAGAATCTAGTTAATAAAGGGAAAGGAGAATATGAACCCTGAGCATTGTCTGCCAGGAGCATGGAGGCAGATATTTAGAATTCCCTGTAGAAAATATTCTGAGATTTGACTCTTTTTTCCAGTGTTGTCAATAAAAACACCTGAAGAAGATTCTAATATTAAAATGTTTCCATTGGTGTTATCTTTTGCTCAGAAATGGTGCACTATTGAAACAGCTCAGGCATGATGCATTACGGAGGAAGATTTAAGAGACAGTAAAAAGCTTCACAGTATAAAACACCAATATGACATTTTGAAGTCACTTTTTTTATTTTAAGTGTATATACTTCAAGCTTTTGATGAAAGTGTAAGTGACAGGAAAAACCCAATTTGTAGACAATCTTACACATATGCATTCCTAAGACTACCTTATCACCTTAGTACCAATAAAACTGAGGAAGTTGAGTGTTATCATTATGAAAATAAGAATACTGCTAGTGAAATGCTTATCTTCTCAGATTCCTTGTCTACTGAGAGGTGAAGAGGTGGTTGATAGAGCTGATTGTAATCCAGCTGGTTGGCCAGTCACAGTCATGTAAGATTTCACGGCTTCCACTTCAGTTCTCTGTCAGTGCTTGGCTGAACCTTAAAAACCGTCAAGATTTGCAAAACATAGCTCAGAGACAGGACCCCTGATGCTTGTGATTTTCAGCTTGTCAAAGTAAATATGGTTTGTATTGTGTTTGCATTGTATTTCTTTCCTGAAATCTGAGCAGACAACATTCATTCTTTCACAAGGGTATATAAAGCAATTGGTCAGTTGTTTTAGAGATGTGTCTTTTGAGGGTAGACAACTTTTATTTGTAGGGTTCCTCTTTTCATAAATTTTTGTCCCTTCTGTGCCTAAATTGTAAGGACTGGTTCTTCTTTTCAGCAAGGTTTTTACTCCTCTATGTATCCATTGCTGTAGATGAGGTGCTGCCTTCAGCATCACCATGAACAAAATAAGCCCAGAGGCTTTACCCACTTCATTGGTAAAAGCAGATTTAAACTACATTGCATTTGTTTAGTTGCATTTTCTTGCTTTCAACAGCAAGCTTTGCTTTTCTAATTTGTCTTCATTTAATAACAAAACAGGCTGAGACTACATTTAGTTGGATTACACTACACTGGAAACCTTCAGCAGGATCACTGGCCAGCTGAAAGGGTTTGGTGCATTTTGTGTATTTCTGCCACTGCCTTAAGCTTTCCAAAGTCAGATTCCTGCTCAGCAGGATTCAAGGCTATGATTCTACATTCCACTTCCCTTCTTTCTCCCTCTATGTCTGTTTATGGTCTTTAGCTGTAGGGATTTGCAAAATATATGAGAACAAGACTTTGGATTCAGCCATGTTGACACTTCTGCCATTCTTGACTGAGTGTTTTTTACCTGGACAAATACTGCATTCGTGAGCTAGCAACAAATACGTTTTTTGTTTTCCCTTTCTTGGTACTTAGGGAGCAAGATGCTTACTACTTTTCCAGTTTATATGAAGGCCAGGTACTTCTTAATGTAATACTTAGCTGAGAGAATTATCCTGAATGAGCACCTAGTCTTACCTAGTTGAAGTTCTTCTGCTTTATCTAAAATAAAGGTTTGCATACTACAGATTTTGTACAGAAGTATTCCTTCCTCCCAGCAGAGCAAATCAGCTATTAACCTATAGTGTCTCTTTTCCTTAGTGATTATTAAATCATTAGAAATGGTTCCACTTGATATAAATGCTTAAATAACTCTTAGATCAAAAAAGGAAATAAAAAGAATCAATATCCCAATGCTGAATGGTCTCCTGAAAGCCAAGGAGTTTGTTTCAAATCCTGCTCTACTGGCAAACCTATGGCAGAATCAGAAGCTGAATCTAGGTTTCTGAGTGCACAAACTAGTAGCCACAATGAGGTTCAGTCACTTGATTTTAGAGTCACCTTGTAGATAGGCTTCTATAAATGTGGATTCCTGACAGCAATTAAGGGTGTCTGTAAAGATATTTAGTCCTGTAAGAAAAATTAAAGGAATTTTTCTGAATTTTCTGGAGTAACTTGTCTGTCTCATAACTTATTACTAGCGAGATAAATCACAGGAGGTCCAAAAAAAAAAAAAAAAAGTTACAAAATTAGTGGAGAACATGGCATTTGGGCAGGAAAAGTGTTTTGTTATCATAGTGATTACTCTCTGCTTTATTTACAGTATGGGCAGCAGGCTTTGAGTGTACTATTTATTTAATTCAGCTGCACAGCAGAGATCTTTATAAATCAAGTGGTTTTATAGTCAAACTGACATTATCATGAGCAAGAGCTGATTGTCTTGGTTAGTTAAAGAGTCTTGCTTCAAAGTCAACCATGCATTTAGCACTTATCAACAAAATTAATGAGCAGATATAGGTAGCTTCTGGGGAAACAAGCAGCACTGGTGGCATTTCGTTCAGAGAAGAATCCCCATAAAGCAATACCTAATGCCTTCCTAACTGAAATAAGAGTAGGGTCTGAAATCTTGAAAACTGAAATAGTTCCAGCTTTAAGGTCTAAAACCTTAAAATACTTCATATTGAGGGTTGGTGCCATACAAACAAGACCACCTAGATAAAATCCTCTACTCTGAATAAGAAATTTCAGGGCTGATCCAAACTTGGCTATGTTTGGTGCAAAATCAGCTGGGGGAATAAGTCCATCTTTTCCTGAACAGATGTATTTCCTTTCGACTCCATTAGCTGGGAAGAAAAAGAGATGAAGCATGCTTCCCAGGTACAATATGAAGTAACTGCACATACACTGCTTAATAAGCAGAGGCAACATACAGTGGTTGTGCACTGTGTGTTGCTTCTAGAGGTAGTGCACGCCTCTCCTCTCTTTTCCAATTGCCAAGACAATGTTTTTTATTTAATTACCCAATGCAAAGCTCCAGACAAGTATTATGGACATAGGTGTAATATTGTGTAATTTTGATCTCAGTGAATATCTTGATATAACACAGAGATTATTCCCACCACTGAATTAATGTTTTATTGGGAAGATGGGACACCATTGCCATGCAGCTATAGTAAATGGCTACACTGCTAGAAAGTGGTGTAATATCTGTGGTTTTATGATCAGCCCTCATCTCTGTTTTGGCTTATAGGCAAAAATCTGTCCTTATCAATATGATGATCACAATAATGCAACATAGGGATTTTTTTGGAAAAAAAAAAAAATTTTTTTCCTCTTTTTTTCCAACACAGTGAACATGTTGAGTGGAAGGCCTATTGACCTACTATTTGATTTTGTCTTGGAAACAGGCATTATTGTGAATCTTGAAATCAAGGTGCCCTACCCCATGTTAGAGTTTGCTATTTTTCGGACAGATCCAGCAGAAGTTAATTTACACCTGTGCTTCAGCTGTTCAATTTGCATCCTAGTGCCTTAACATAAACTCATACACTCATAAGGAGGATAAACTGAGATGCCATGCTGAAAACGAGCAGCTGAAATGCAAACACATGTTCTCTTCCTTAAAAATCACTTTCTTCCTACTCTCAGCCCTGCCAAAGCATTTCATTAGTCCTTCCTAATTTCCATAATTTCTTATTGGCTTTCTGGTATTGGGGAAATGGATTTAAATGTAATGTTTGATTACTGTACCCCAATTTTACAAAGAGACATTAATTTTCTTTCAAAGACCTAAAAAGTTTCCCTTCTCTCTTGATATATATTAGTTCTTGATATCTCAGCTTCTATCTATTCAAGGTAAGGCTCACCTAGAAAGTGATTAAATAAAAGCAAAATCTTTTTAAACAATAAAGTTTGGATTCCCTTCTCCACTGCCCTGATTTGTTTAGATGCAGTTTCAAGAGGACCAAACCTGTTTGTGGGACAGAAGTCAAATCTATAAAACTTTGTCACATTGGTCAGTGCTATTTGTGATCCCTGCTGGCAAGGGAGACCTGAAAGATGACAGCCAATTGCTAGACTGCCTTGACTGTTATCAGATTTTCAAGGTAATCAAGATAGATATATCCCAACAAAGTTGTTAACTGAATCTGGAGAAATATTACTGATCTGGAAAGAACCCGGGCACAGTTGTCAAGCCCAGTTTTCAAGTTCTTGAACAGGGAATACTCCTGTGGAATAGTAGAAAAGAAAGGGAGAGAACTGAAAAGAAAGAGAGGGTTGTATTATCTTTTACAATATTTTTGTCTGCTGCAGGTTCAACAGCTCCTTTAGAGTTACTGTAGGATAACTGATGGAAGATACCAGGCTTTTCTCATCCATCCTTAGAGCACTCAAATCCCGCTATATATTTTGTATGTTGCAGACCTTCAGCAAACTCTCTCTGAAGTATACAATGAAATGTATAATGAAAATAAAATGTACAGTAACCAGCAAGTACAAAAGCAATCTGTCGTTATAAATCATTTCTACACAATCTTAAATTGCTGCACACAAAAGGTGTACTATCAGTCAAAAGCACAGGAACTTGAATATAAATCAGCCCTAAGCTTCTTTGTACCATAGGTCTTTAATTAAACCTAACAAAGGAGTATGAATCTGGAGGAGGGGAATTGGCAGGAGACCACTGCTGAAGACACTCATCTGAATGAACAGTCGTGTTTGACTCTGTAACAAAGATAAAAGCAGATATGTGCCCTTTGTTTCTATAACAGGATGGAAGATGCATTAGAGACAAAAGACAAAAAAAAATTAAAAAAAAAAAATAAAAATCAATGTTTAGGAGTTCCAAAGCTCAATTTCCAGAAGGCACAAGGTACAAATGAAAAGCTCAAGAGAGACAATTGATCCAACACTTAGCCCCAAGTCTATTTACTTTAGAATTAAAGAATGCTGTTTCAAAAAGTGATACAGAGGAGCCCACATACACGAAAAAAGAAGAGATACATGAAAACATGGGAAACAGTGAAGTTTAATATTAATTTGGTTCCAGTTTCACAATCATGCTGACATTTTTTTCCTAAAGCCTTAATCCCCTGAAGGAAGGTTGACTTGAACTCAGTAACAGACTTTTCTATATCAGGTAGAGGAACAAGATTTGCTCAGTTAATCTCACTGCAACTTGACTGAAGTTACAGCTTTCACTCAGAATGCTAACTTCAGGACTTTTTGATCCCAATTTAGGCATGGACCAAAGCATAAACCTGAGTTCAATGATTCTTAGAACAAACCGGAGCCCTGAGAAGCATGAAGAATATGCAGAGGTGAAAAGAACACCCACAGTAAAAGTGAGTATTGCTTTTGTGCATCTTCAAAGTCGGTCCCAGATAGAGGAAGATTTGAGTTGTTACTCTTTTCTTTTTACTTACATAACTCAGTTCTCCTGTTGACCATTTGACAGAGCTTCACATCTGCGGTGAGATGTTAAAAGATGAGGAAAGGCAGGGGACTGAGAATTTTAAAAACACAGAAGTTTTAGACTCCTGAAGGAGACTAAGTTTACAGCTCCAATTGGTGAAGCCACGGGTTTAGCAAAAGTCAGTAGTGCTCATGAAGGAGCCAGCTAGCCCTCTGAAGGCCTGTGATTGCCAGAGTCCCTCTTTTATGAGAGAGATGTGATGGAAAGATGAAGAGAGAGCATGAGACAGAGAAATGGAAGCAGTAGCACAGATCTGGAGAGCCCTGAAGGTCAGCGTGGGCAGCTGTCTCCTGAGTTAGACTAGAGATAGGAACACTGACTTTAGGAAAAGTCCTTCAAGGAAGAAGGCAAGAATGAGGATTTTAGCTATTTTTCCTCCTTATGTATATAAAATGGATAGAGAAAGCTGCTAGAGAAGTGCTGACGAAGTTGTAGGCCTTCAGGAAATCTTAAACTTAAATTTTTTTTGTATGACACTGGAAGAAAAAACTCCTGGCTCTAAATATACTGTGATCTAAGAGAGACTTGGTTGTGCTGCTTTTTTGTTCTCTGGATTAGTGCAATGTATTTACTACCTCTGGGTACCGTGCTCTTCAAGTGTGTTTTGTGTGGCTTCACATGCTTCTGTCTTCTGATCAGTTAAAGGGCTTGCTGAGGACAGCTGATAGGAAATTAATGCTACTCTTTTCTTTGGCAGAAATGGCGAAAACTATGATTAAACCCCATCTAAAGTGTTTCACCTGTTTAACCACATTTTAATGAAAAAATAGTCTATAGAAAAGCTTCTTCACTAAACTGAAAAGCTGGTTGGAGATTGCTTTAGACAGCTGATAAAAATAGGGTTTGTGGAAAGATCAGCACACAGTATGGAACACCAAGGCAGAAAGAAAGCTTTCAGTGTTGTGAGTGTGGTCTTTTGAGCAAAAGGGGCAAATTATAAAAATTAAATTCAGATACCATATGTAAACCAGCCTTGCTCATGTATTCTTAAAGATCAAGGTCATTTCTGGCTGCAGTATCATCCTTTTCTGCAACCAAAGTCAGAGCTGAAAAGCAGGACTGCACCACAGTTTCACAGCACATTAGATAAGATGATGCCACCTATTGAGATGAGAAAGTTGTGTCCCTGCCCTTGGCAGGAGGATTGGAACTGGGTGATTTTACGGTCTTTTCCAACCCTAACTATTCTATGATTCTATGAAAGTTGACAGGTTGCAGGCAAAGCCAGAGCAGTGTTTCCCAGCAGCCACACTGAAGCAGGGTAAATGATGTCTCCCACTCTTCTGCACAGCAAAAGGCAAGGCAACTGGGATGTATGTGTGGTGGCTGAGGGGAATTGCAAGGGAATTACAAAATTCCACATCCACTGTGACTTTCACAGACAAACAGAAAAAGGAATAAAAAAGGAAATGCCTCTGATTCACAATTGCTCCCTCTCTTTTGCTGCCCAGCAGTGGAGCTCAGAGGAAAAGTAACAATTTTTTGTCCCAAAATGAGAAGGTAGCTCAGAGTGCACCAAATACTGTTTCTGCCTTGCAACAGCAAGTAGCATTCTAGTATATTCATTTCTAAAGAAAATAGAAATCCTTTGTAATCCATTTTCAATTTTCTTTATGAGGGCCTAATGAATGTTAATGCATTAATTCTCAGACAACTTCTGAATCAAAGTATTTTTACACCAGACCTGCCCACACCGAGAAAGGGAGGGATAAAATGACTAAATACGATGGATCTTTTACATTAGTGATTTACATATACCTATTATTCATTTTGCAGGCAACTAAAAAGATTCAGAAATTAAGTCTTTGTCAGAAATCATGGAAAGTGAAAGAGAGTGCTGTTCCTAAGTCCTTTAAACACAAGAATAAACCTTATCTACCTGTGCATTATACTTTCCTCAGTCCAGTTTCAGAAGGTAAAAGTATCAATATTTTTTCTTTTATATAAAAAAAAATAGTATTATGTTCTACGTTGCAGGGACACTTATAAATTAATGTAGGCTAGAAATATTAGGATTTTAAAAATAAGACTAGACTGGAAAATTATTAGATCCAATGTAGCATATCTGTGGCATAAAATGTTGATTTATTCTCATGTTATTTGGGTACTGCTAATGTATGCATATATGTACACATATATATAAAAATATATATATATAAAATACATATATCTTTCAGTGTTGAAACATAGTGTGATATCTGACTGAATGAATCTCCTTCCTCTTGTATTTTGCTCATTCCATTGGTAAGATAGGGATGCATAAAAGACCATGAACCTCTGGCATGAATTAATAATAGAAATAGCATACAGATATGACAATTAAAGAATTTTAAACTAATAAAAAAATTAATAACTTCAAAACCCCACAGCAAACATATTCCATTAATTAACAGAATATGGCAAGAGTTCTTATATAACTACAAAGCTCTGGAGATATAATGTAATTTCATGCTAGCTCTTCATGCACTGCTTATTGCTTTAAAGTAACTGTATCACTGAAAATATTTAAGAGAGCAATTGCTCTTGGGAATGTGAAAATCCTTAGATGTTTGCATCTAAATAAACTGGCAGCCCCATTAAAAATTAATATAAAGACACATTATCAAACAAGTGGTAATTAGTGAGTCTTTCTGCATAAACAATACTCCCAAAATATTAATTACTGATTAATATCACCTGAGAATAAGCTAAGCTGATATTAAATTTAAATGCTTAAGTTCATGTTATGTAGTATGGATTTTGCCAACTAAACAGCTTAGACTGGTGCAAGAATTTATGGACAGACACCATAATGATTTTGCACTATAGAAATGTAGGTTTATTTATTTAAAACCACTGGGCTACATTTTAATACTTTCCTCAACAGAGAATTAAAATGAAACAGTTTTAGGCTCCAGAGAGATTATTAGTCCTCATTCCACTCTTCAGCCCAGGCACAGAAAATCAGAACAAATTCGTGAGGACTCAGCGATGCTCAGGGCCTTTCTTTTGTGCACTGATGCAGGCTGGTGGCGCACAGTACCCTGGCTGCATGAGCTGTACATGTCACTTGAATGGCTGGAAGCTGTTCCGAAAATCCCAGTCATCTTGTTTGCTTCCTGCTAGTTATTAAAATATTTTGCTTCAGGTTTTCTGGATTTTCTTGGCAAAAACTCTAAATGTAGAAGTGCTCCACTTGTGGAAAACAAAAAATAAATAAATAAGAAGTTTGGGTGAGTCACAATGTTCCAGGTTCTCCATTCTCATAAAAGAATCCATTCTCATAAAAGAATTGCTGAAGATTGGGGGCGCATGAGGGGTGGCATCTAAGATGACACTGGCATGTCATACTGATGGCCACATTTTCCCGGTGCTGCTTATTCTTGTTTGCAGCAGATGAGCTGTGAACATTTTCCCAGTTTGAACATTCCAGTATTTTGATCAGGGAAGCAAATCCCGCAAAGCATCTGTGATGATTTCTGCTGATTCCTAGCACTTCCTTCATCCAGCCTGGATGGTCTGACCAGCTGCTGGGCATAATCTTTTGGCCTTGCCTAGAGCCAGGGAAAGGAGGAACATGAAAACAAACAGCAACCAGGCCAGAAACACCCAACTGGTGCGCACTGGCGCCTCTGCTCACTGGAGTCAGCTCTGGATTAAGGACTGCAGAGAAAGCAACTATTTGGCTCCACATCTGGATTTATTTCATCTACATTTTTCTTCAACTTTACCATTACCATGAGAATGGCCCTTGGCTGCCTTATCTCTGGGCACTGATCCAGGGACTGTATTTGCTGTTTGAGGCACAGATTGCCTGTAAAGCTCAAGGGCAGCAGCAACCTCAAGATTACAGTGTTGTCTGACTGATGGAGGAAGATAGAAATCCACACCATGTCTGTGTGGATTATTTTCTTCTGCTGAAACAACATTGCATAATAGATCCAAAGCTTGGTGCATTTAATTTAGTCTGATGATCCTTGAAGTCCATTCAATTGAAGGAACTCTGAGGTGGTTCAGTTAATATCCTAATCTCTCCTACTTAAGCAACAGTTGCTGTTCATGAGCAGTGCCGCAGTAACCTGAAAAAGCTGTCCTGGCTCTGTGTGAAAATAGAAATGTGACCACCTAAATTGTAAAGTGGGCCCTAATGGTGCAGATTTTGTGACTAATAAAAAACGGTCTTTGTGTACAGTCATTACTGCTCCTAATTTGTAGAGAAGGCATGACCATATGAACATATTTCTGCTGGAAACTCATGTTACAGAAAGGCTGCCCATCACAGCCAACACATCCTGGAAAGGCTGTGTCACCTTATGCAGTGATGCTGTCAAGGGAAAAGTACTGCTGGCTGTACGCATACACCTTTCCCTCCTGTTGGCACTTGTGAGTTCCTAAAATGGACACAGGATGCTTCAAGAGGGCATTGTGCCATGCAGACAGATGGGCAGGAGGATCAACACACCATAGAATCAGGATGCATTTCGGGGATTGAGAAACTGGGCCTGAGTATTCACCCAGGAATGTCAGTACAGCAGTTTAGGCTGGATGCCTGCACATGAGATCGAAGGGATACCCTATTGCCTTACCACTGCAGCACAGTGAATGGTGAATTAAATGCTTAGCATTTAAATGGTGTTTATATGGTCAAAGCACTATCCTGATGTTCCCTAATTAAACAATACAGCACCCTTCAGAGAGAAGTAAGGCCTTCACTTCACTGATGGGAAAACAGATGGTGAAAATTTGTGTATTTTGGCCATCAGCAGCAGAATCAGGATTCTGCCAGGATCTCCCAGATCCCTGCCTGGTGCTTATTTCTTTAAGCTCATCTATGCAAAAGGCAACATGTGCTAGTCCATGTAGCCAAAGGGGAAATTTTGTTTCCGTCTACTTGTTTCTTTGCAAGTTGATTTCCATTGCCTGTAAGAAACATTTCTTGACCTCAGTGAAAGACAAAATTTCCCTTGAATTCCCCATCTGTGCCTTCTGTGGTGCATGTTTGCATGTAAACACCACATAACAGAAATACTGATTTTCATCCATGCTGTTAACGCAAACAGCTAAGGTGCCTCCTTAAGCATTTATCCCTTTTTGCCACTGCAGTGCTGAACAACTCAGTAGACTTTTATACCACTTGGTTACATACAGGTAGACATGAAAGCAGTTTTTAATGGAAACAATTACATTTTGGGTGGAAGTTTGGAAACAAAGTGCAGTCTCCCTGTTGGGCCCCCTTTGATTGAGATGGCCAAGTTGTGAGAATCACATCATGTTGCAAAACTGGGAGCTACAAGGAGGTAGTCTCTGCTGCCACAAAGTTTTTTGCTTGCTGACACCGCTGTAGCTGTGCTGGCGGCACTGCAGCTAAGGACCTGGTGTGTGCTAGAACAGAGCTACGTGGAGCTAGGCTAGGATGGAAACTGCAGGGAGTGTCATGACTGTCCTGGGCTTCTCCAGCATCCTGTTGAAAAACCACCCTCTCTACTGGCCTTGGGGACGTGTGAAGCCTTTACAGCATGGTTATACTTATGTGTTACTCTACATCCTTGGGAATGTCTTGTAACCCAGCAGTCCTTAAGAAGAAAGCATTTCTTTTCCTATGATATTTCACAGTCCTTAAGAAGAAAGCATTTCTTTTCCTATGATATTTCAGTCTATCAATACAAGAAGGCAGCTGTCGGAGAGAAGGCACAAACTTTTTAGAAACTACTCCTTCCACCCACAGGTTTCTTCCTGTGGAGTAAATGGGCACAGACTGGTCCCTCATGTGGGAGATAATGATCAATATTGAGCTAGAAGGATTGATGAACATTATATTTATTATGTGTGTATTTATTTATTATGAAAGACCTATAGAGGCACTTCAGTCCCTGTATTTAACTTATCGCTTTTAATACAGCAGGAACAAAAAAGCTTCCTCACACTCTGTTCTTTTCTATAACAGGCAAACTATAATGTTCTTTGCTCTCATGCTGCTTCATTTTCAAACACAGCACATGTAAACAAATTTAGTAATAAATTATGCATAAGTGTAATAGCAACAAATTTTTCAGGGAGCTAACTTGCAAGTTTATTCTGTGGATATGAATGATAAATAATTGCTTTATTTGCTTAAGCTATCTTGAACGTATATTTAAAATGCTTGGCATTCCCCATCCTTTCAAGCCAGTGCCAAATACTCTGTACTATCAATGGGCTCAGATTTTATCCATGGCTAGAATAAATTAACCATCATTTTAATTTTTATTTGCAGAATGAATTAATGGTAGTTGATCTTCCCTAATGTTATTCAGTGATTCATCTTTCTTGTGATACACATCTTATGTGGATGAGAACTCGTTCAGGTTTTTCTGCTATCAGGCTTAGCAGAAGGCTACTGCATCCAGTGTTTGACTTATAATTTCTCAGCATTATGTAATGCAAGCCCCTGATCTACACAAATAATTTTCCTTTTTATTTTTTTTTTTTTTTTTTCCTGAGGGCCTCCTTAAGGTCTAATTACTCACAGTGCAACTGTTAGAACACTCCAGTAAGAGCATCCTTTACTTCCTATGAGAAACTGTCCCTTCTTTTCTCATCTTCAACAGTCATTTACGGATGGACTACAGCCACATCAGGAAGCACTGTTGCAGAATGGATCTGTAATAGGGATTTGTTAAAAAGGGATTTTTGTTTTCCATTCTGAGATTTGCACCTCATTCAGCTGGAAGAGGCAGGCTTTGCTCTTGGCCCCACCTATACTCTGAGCTATAGAACAGCCAGAGGTCTATAGAGGTCTTCTGCTGCTAGTGTAGTCTGTAAGCAGCCTAACTGCCTGTTGCACTAAAGGTCAGCAGCCATGTTATCAGAGCTGAGAAGACTCTCTGCCTGGGGCTGAGCTTTTATTCCACCTTCCCAACACACACAGGCCATGCAATGCCATCAAAAAAAGCATTGACTATTCAAAATTTTCTTCCCCAGACAGAACTTTTGTTTCAGTGAAGTGCTCACTGAATAACTGTGATTGCTTGGAAATTAATGAATTACCATTAGTATCTCTTCCAGAAAATGAGGGCTGAATTACGGCTTGAGGAAAACAACAACAACAACAAAAATCATGATTGTGGTTTTTCAATACATGCCACTGGGAAGGCTCTTTCTGTTCAAGCCCACCATCATTTTCTTAGTGGGTACTTGAAACAGTTAATAGTGAAATATATAGGAACTGCAGCTGCAGGCTCCCTTTGTAGTGCACTAAAAATAAGCAGGGCTTATTTTACGACATGAGAAAAAGTCCTATGGTTCAGCATGAATGAAGACCATAAAAAATATGCTTGTCCATTTGAGGCATGGAGTTACTTTATGGATTAGTGTAAGGTTTGAAGAGAAGTGGTCTCAGCAAGAGACTTAACAAGTGTCAGATACGCATACAGGAGTGGCATTTTCTAAAAGCCCTGTTACAACAGATAAGAGACCTCTTCAAAAAAGAAAATCTCATACTCAAAAGTTTCATTAATGTTATATGGTGAAACGAAAAGTTTCTGATCAAATGTTCACCTTCATGCTGGTGAACCCTCAATAATGATCCAGCACAGCAGTTCTTTCAAAAATCTATAACCTTGTTTGGATGCAGGTTTCCTCTCTTTCAGTTTTATGTCCTCAGGGTCATGGACAAAGCAATTTTTACATCTTCAGGCACCCAGATTACCAGCATCTTGCCTGCCCCCTAAAGCACCTTAAGCAGATATTAAGATTAGAAGGGAATCTCACAATCAATTGTGGTTTTCCATTTTTTTTTTTTTTTTTTGCCAGGGGCCCAATAGTGCCTTATGAGCTTTAACTTTCGTAATGCACTTGAAGCACAGAATGTACTTTAAAAAGATACTGGATTTTGATTTGGAGACTCATAGGAGTGGAAACTGTTTTATATCTGCCAACTGTCTTATACCAAGCCCGTGATTATTAAAACTAAAGCTAGAACACAGAAAAAATGCAAAATTCATTAATCATTTTCTTTTTATGATATCAGAAGTCAAAGGCATATTAAACATCTGAAATAATCTGCAGTGATTTCAGAAAAATAGGGACAGTGGTTGTCTGCACACTGTTGTGCAAGATCCAATTCTGACAAGTCATTATTGAGGCTTACCCAAGAGCACCAGGTTGTAAGCTGACCCAGTGAGACAAAATGTAGGTACCTGACTGGAAATGACTTTGAAATTTGCAATAATGATATCTCAGATCCTTAATATAACATGGAATTTCTACATATATCCAGTGCTGATGTTTTGCATCTTTTCATGTATATAATTGCCCTAATAATTTATTTCTACTTCATCAAAAGGGAATTTTGATCTGTAGCTCAGCACACTTTGAAGGCAATAAAAAACTTAAATTGGAATTAAACAGACAAGATAGAACATCTATCTACACAATCCTACTATACTCTTAAGATTTTAATGTGCATGAGAGGTCACTCATTTACCTCCAGGCCAGACTGCCATGCGAAATTGCGCAGTTGCAGACATGCTGCTTTTTAAGAGACTTGCTGGGAAAGAAACTTCACACGAAAAATTTCATAAAAGCCATACCAATTCGTGTTTCTCTTGTTGCATGCTAGAGGAAAAGCAACTTCACAGTTGTTTTGACAGAAGAGGAAGGGGAGAGAATAGTTGAATATAAACCATAAAGCCCATGAATGAAACTCCTCATGTTAAACATTGGAGTCTCAGGTTTGAGATCCTGATGTTGTTCAGTTAGAATGTCTCTTTACCATATTTGTCTTCGGGATAGAGAAAGGAAAGTTTCCAGCCTCCTGCTTATCCTGTGATGAGTCCCCAGATTCTCATTCTCAGTTCTCCTAGCAAACCAAAGAAACATCCCTAACACGGAAATGTTTCTTAGATTGGTAGATTTCCATTAAAATGATACTTTTGAACAGGTGCTATATTGCAACAAATACGTTTACTAGAATGTTTCCAGTGAACACCACTGATTATCTGGCAAAATACCAAGCTAGCTTTTAAAAAGAGGAACGTACTCATTAACATGTAATTTCACTGTTAAAATAGGAGAGATTTTTTGTTTCCAAAAGAGTTGCATGCTGAATTTCAGTTCCTACTATGCTGAAGTCATAAACCAGGTACTCAAGTGGCAGCATTATAGTTGCTATCGTATCATTTAACTTCTTTCTGAAAGATAAGAGTAAAGCTGAGGCTTTCAGATAACATTTCAATTAGCTGTAACAGAAAAGGGAGCTGTGGCAATAGTTGGCAAAGAAAGTAGATTATTTGCTTCAGGGATTGCTAGTAGCCAGAATATCTGAGCACCTTCTTCTTCAGAGGAATAGGAAGAGCTTCTCTTATAGCAGAACCATTTAATGCCCACTAACTTAGTGATATTCCTTTGGTTTTCATCAGCTCCAAGCTGCATTGTGACCATTAGCTCAGTCTAGGAGCATAAAGGAGTGAATGTAAAGTTACTTATAGCAGCTTTTAAAGGGCGAGATATTTCATTCTGGCTGAGAGGGCTTGAAAGTCCCATACAGGCCCTTTGAAAGAACCTTTACCATTACTCTTATGTTTTAGATGAAAAAATAATTCTCTCTGAGAGGACTATAGAAAAATCAAGGCAAACACAGTTAATTCTGTGAAGGGCCAGGAAATAGTTTTTTTTTGTAACAGAGCTAAATGTGTGAAGGGCTTTGCTGAGATCACCCTTTCTTTCTGGAATCTGTTTTTTGGAGGGCTTTCTATGGGTTTTTTTTGGATTTTTTTTTTTTTTTTTTTTTAGTTAATAGAATTTTATATGGAACACACTTCAAAAAGATCATCAGCTCCTACACAGGTGATACTTACACCCATCTTGGAGATCAGGTCTGTGAACAGTCTGTCAGGTGAAGTGTCTTCAACCTCAAGGCACTTCTCCCCAAGGTCCACTCCACAATTAAAAAAATAACCAACCAACCAATCATCCAAACAAAAAAACCTCAGCCACAAACCAAGCTGTTTGAAGTGTCAACTGCCTGACTCAGGGCTGCCTCTCCTTCTAGGTGGGAGAGCAAAGAGTTCCATTTTCTGCTTATGTGTCGCCATGCAGGACTCTGGAAAAGGGAACTCCAATCATTCAGCCCTGATTCTTACTGCTCCATGTCCAGACAACTGAAACAGATGGAAATGCCAATGCTTGTGTAAGGTGACATATAAGAGAAGCTTGACCAGACCTGAGACACTTGGCTGTCAGTTTGGTGTACCTAGAAGCCCTTGTTTATCAAGTGTCAGTTAGAGACTAGGAGAAATAGTGGTGAGAAACTTGCTAGCTTATTTTCTTGTTCCTGGCTGGGTTTTTTTGGGGGTTGTTTTTATTTGGTTTTATTTGTTTGGTTTTTGCTTGTTTTTTTTCTCTTACCACTAATGTGTTACAGTTTGTCAGCAACCTGTGCACATGGCCAGACAAGACACAAAGCCAGGGGCTGCAGGCTGGAGACTGTATGGGCTATCATCAAAGTCTGGAAGGCAAGATGAGAGCTGTGCTGGACTCCTTCAACAAGACAACACCATCAAGCACAATTCTAATTTTTTCTACAGTTTTATAACCTCAGTTGCAAAAATCACATCTTGTTTATTTCTTCCATTACAAAAGCTACTGGGAGAAGCTCAGCCCAACATTTGCCCTGCCAAGGAGTTTTACAATCCTGTGGGAGTCAGTCTTAAAAGAGGATTGGCCTTTAACCCTATCCATCTTGGCTTTCTTCTGTAGCTGTCAGAAATTGTAGCTGGTACTATGGCTCTGCTATTATTAGTACTTTACTTGTAGCATCAGTTGAAAGATTGCACCACTCCTTCACGGATCTGCTGCCTCGAACTTTGATCACACACTGAATGACAGTCGGTGTCTCAAACCACTTACTATCTACTAGGGGTAGAATATAAACTTTAATTTGACAGAAGAACAATACAGTGAAATCAGCATTTAAAGATGTTCAGTGCTTTACCAAATCATCCTAAGAGTTCAAGTCCCAGGAAGCATAATTGAGCAGGTAGGTCCTCTAAAGGCTCCTCTGATAATGGATATATATATGTGCATGCCTTAGGTTGAGCCCATGAAATCATAACTGACTGTTCTAAAAACTAAACCAAAGTCATCTAAGGACTAGACAGAAAAGCCAAGAGAAAGTAATCATGTTTTCCAAGCCTTTGCCTGGTGCTTTCCTTGTTTTGATGGTAAATAACAACAGCAAATTTGGTTAATGGAAAGAGATTGTTTTTGGTCTTCATCTCTGATACATTTCGTCCTTTTAGCAAAAAGAAGAGAAAGTAGCAATGTGATCTCATGAGAAGTACAGAATTTGCCATGAGAAATTTTGAATTTTGTTGAATTTTTTCTATGTCATCTTTTTATTTAGTAACACTGGTATTCAGGCTTTCACTTTGGCTCAACTTCAGACTTGAGCTATTGTTCAGGCATAATATAATTTCCAGCTATGGTCATCTCAACTCTTCTAAAAAAAACATATATTTTTTTAAAAATATAAAAAAGGGTTATTTTAGGCATCCACTTGCCTCTAAAATTGCTCCTGGTGACAACTGTTCCAGGACATAACTGGCTAGGTGTCTGCAAACATTTTACTGCCTGTCAGGCTAACTTGATTTCACCATCTCAGGAGAACAACTTGAATTATAACGAAGAGTAATAGCAACACAATGAAAATGCTTGTAGAATAGAGGATAAGGCTTCTACAGGTAAATAAGTTAGCCTTTGTCTTTGGTAGACCTAATTAACAGGAATAAGAGAAAAATCAGAGCAAAATTATAAATAAATAGATAAATAAAATAAGCCTCCAAAACTCAGCAGCAGATTGCTACATTAGCATGAATATTTCATGTGTGATCTGAGAATGCCCACACAGAATTAATTTTGTTCTGGGGTTTGCTGGTTGTCTTAGGTAGAAAGAAGAAAACATCCAGAAATTTTGCAAAGTCTTAACTACATATTCCTTGTATTTCATGCAGGGACTGGTACCTCTTGGACATTTAGACCAGCTTTGTGGAATGTGGAGTGAAAAAACAACTGGAGAAAACAAAAAAGGCATTTCCATTAGACAAAAATGCTAAAAATGATCAAGCAAAGCTTGATTTCAGTCAGTCTGTCAGTCTGATGGCTCAGTGTCCTGATCTTTATGGCATTAGTAGTGCTTCTGGGGGACCTGGAAGATTGAAGCACTTTGCATGTGATGATCTGGGAGATGGAGTGGAAGTTAATGATCAGAGGAGTTTAGATCAGATGGTTTGGTGGTGACACCTTGGTTGTCAGGCTCCTTTCACCCTCCCCAACCCTCGCAGTTCAGTTAT
The DNA here is from genome assembly GCA_039877255.1 of Loriculus beryllinus. Taxonomy (NCBI): domain Eukaryota; kingdom Metazoa; phylum Chordata; class Aves; order Psittaciformes; family Psittacidae; genus Loriculus; species Loriculus beryllinus. The sequence continues at coordinate 22,184 of JBCJKH010035486.1, forward strand.
TGCTAAGTGCTTTTATATGGCCATGCTGTTGTTACTAGAATGCGGTATCATGCAAAAGCGACATTGGTTGGATAAATAAAATGTAAATTAAAGGCTGTGATCATTGTCACTGTGGCATTTGCTTTCCCACTTCCTCTTACATGGAATGTCAGTCTTAACAGCCATGACTTGAGCATGTATTCTCCAGAGCCTTCCCAGACAGAAAATTGCTCCTGCCCTCCAACAGGCACACATTTGCCTGTTGGAATAACAGTAATAGATGCTTTAGAATACTTGTTCCCTTTATTTTATTTTTCTTTTTTTTAATCTAGCCTGTTCTTCTCTCTCATGCTGGCTCCAAGAGCAAATATTACCTCCTCTTATCCACCCACTGACTTCAATGACCTTCAGTAGCAATGCATTAAACAACAGGATTGAAGAAGTCCTTTGAGGCTCCAGTATGGATGATGCTTTAGTATTTTAAGTTTACTAGAGATGTGCAAAGGCCACATTTTTCAAGAGGAGCTAGTGAGTCCATGTGAACTTTTAACACTATCACCAATATAAAGAGCCTGTGGGTCATGGAGAATTTGGTTATCATTTTTTCATCATCAAGATGTTATTTTTCCCCAGATTCTCAAATAAAAAAAGAATGACTGACATACATAATATCACACACACTCTTGCATTAGTAAGTCATAAAGCAAACACTTGTAAAGAAGAAAATATATACCCTTTGCATTTTGAAGGCAGAAAGTCTGCCAATTATAGTTGAGGACTTGTATGCTTAAGATTTGAAAAGTAAAATGATGAACATGAATTTCGTAGACCTTATGCCCAGCATAGTCTACACATGCAATCAGACCTGAACATGCAATGCACCCAAACCTCTGAAGAAAGAGGGGAGGCTTTTAGAAACATAAATAAGAGACAGGTATCAAACTCCCATTTCTTTTTCAGTGATATTTTGGTACTTAGTCGTGCTTTCTGTTTTGGAAGATGTGCTATCAAGTGACTTTTGTTAGAGTGGGAATCTTTGGTGTTTAAGATCTGTTATTAACTTGATCACAGCTTCTTGCAGACAACTGGGATACAGTAAAACAAAGAGAAGAAGATTTAAAGTGGGAGTAAAGAACAAAATGAGCACAAATAGATAACTATCAGTCAGGCATTTTATATGGAGAAAAGGCGAACACACAGAGAATTTCTTTGATGAAACATTCACAAAACAAAATAATGATAGAAAATTGTAATAAATTACAGTAACAAGAAGATATACAAGGAGAGAAAAAGCTCGACAAATCTAATGACTACCCTGAAGAATAATGGAGACAAATCTCATTACAGATTTCATGTGATGTTATCTGCTATATCACATACAGTGAGAGCAGGAACACAGAATAACTTTCACTGACTGTACTTGTATATTGTTATGTTTGACAAAGTATAGTATTAGGCAGCTACAGTCTGAGTTAGTGCAATAACTAGGTAGCTGCATTCACTCAGGCAGCATTAATTTAAAAAGTTGATAGCAAAGTTACAAATCATAAAATTGTAGATAATTTTTTTGGAAAGGACTTCTTGTAGGTCACCTAGTTCCAACCCCCGCTTTCCCAGTGCAAAGCAGAACCAGCTTCAAATGAAAGGATAAAAATAACGAAGATAATTCTGTTTATTTTAGAGGAAGCCAAGACCTGTTTTTCTTGTGAAATTTACTATGACTTCTATTTGTAGCTCATTTTCTAGCATTTTCTGAGGTCTCCTTGCTGCATCCCTTGTACTTCAGACGCAAATCAGGTAAGCTGTAGCTGAATGTTAATATTTAACACAGGCTTATGGGAAAGTCAGTGACTAAAAGTGACAGCTGCATTTTACCAAAGTAAAGGTTGTGAAACGACACCAAGGACTGTTTTTTTAATTCTCTTAGTCCTAATTGGCAATTTGCTCAGCAAGTTTTTGTGTAATACCTTTAAAATAAAGTGATAAACCTTGAAGCAAGAAGCAAATGAGAATTGTATTTAAAGTGGCAGAAGAATGACATTTTATGACAACTTAGAGTGTTTTTTTATTGTCACAGGAAATATTTTGTGTCTCTTGTGTGATTGTGGCTTTGACAGACAGGGAGCTAGAGGCCATTTGATGGCAAAGTTTATGTCACAGACTCTTCAAACTGCTTGATTCTGCTCAATAGATGTGCAAAGCCTGGTCCTTGGAGAAGTTTCATGCATAGGGTACTCCTGAGATCCAGCTTTGCACATTCATAGTGCCTTGGTAGAAGCTGTGAATTCAGGCTGTTCTTCTTATATGTCCTCTCTGAAATCCAGGGCCCTTTCAGGAAATACTCCTGTATCCCCTCTCCTTCATGCTTTTGGTGTTGCAAGAGCAGATGTAGGCAGATAGCTGGGTAAGCACACATTTGTGCTGTAGGTATGTCCCCATGAAGACATACCTGAGATTCTCCCATTTTTTTCCTAAAGTGTGATACCTGGTTAGCC
>JBCJKH010035490.1:0-12062 GCA_039877255.1 Loriculus beryllinus
AGAATAGAGGGAAGAGGGAGAGTGGGCAGCTATTTAGCTGGAGACCAATGAAGTGAGGGGGAATGAAAGAAGATTTTGACCCCTTTATGGCCATGGTGGCTTCTGCATCTCCTACCAAGGAAAATGGAATGGGGATTGATCTGGGGTCTGCGGCTGAGAGGGGGAGGAAGCCAGCTAAATCATTCTCATGAGCTCTCCCTCGTTTCTGAGTGACTTCACAGCTCTCATCTGCAGAGCAGATGTGTTCCCCCACCTCCACCACCCCTCCACAGCACTGAACACACCATAGGTGATCCTGGCACCTAGCCAGCTTATACAACCAACTGCAGCTCAAAGGCTCTGATACTGGGCTCAGTCCAGGGGCCCCGGGGCACTGAATCTCTGGTCCAGTATATTTGAATATGCCCAACATAACCCAGAGACAGGATACATTCCAGCCTCCAGGATATGCCCCAAAATACATGCCAAGACTATGAAACTTGGGCTGAGCACACTGCCTTCGGCATCCATTTTAGGTGGAGAGAGGAGTAAAATTATTCACATCACAGCATCCCTGAAAGGTCATGCCACCTGCACAAAAGGGACGGGGGAGATCCCACATGCTGGCGACAGGCAAGAAAGCAAGGTTGTGATTTACCTCCACTCTTTGGGACAGGCAGAAGGGGTAAAGATGAGAAGGCGAGCACAGGAATACCAGGAATCAAGCCCCTATTCTCCCCTTGGGCTAAGGGTGGCTGCCAGGAGGGGCAAAAAAAAAAACTCTGAAGATCAAACATCTCTACGTATCTTCCTGGTGCGGGTTGTTATTCAGACCTTCTTATGCCAAAAATGGGCAGTCTCCCTATTGTATGTTTGCTTGGCTCAGGCAATGAAGACACAGTCATTCATTTCATCTGGGCAGCTGCCTGCTTTCACCTTGCGTCTGTCCTAGGGACGCTTCCTGCTGCAACATTTGGCTTAAAAACGCTGCAAGTTAAAGCCGTTTCATATAAAAAAACTAAAATAAAATAAAATTAAGAAAATAATATAAAAAAAACCCTAACCCTGGAGTATGAGTGTTACCAAAACCCCCACTACCTCTTGGCACAAAAGGCTTTCCTGAAAAGCCCTTACCAGCACACTTGGATGGATGTTTTCAGGATAAACCTGTATTTTATGCTCCGTCTCTCCGAGGGCACAGGCTCCGGGGAGCTAATCCCAGAGGCGGGTATCCCCGCTTCATTCACGTCTCCTCATGAGGCTCGGGTGATGTCTTCACATACCACCGAATGACTTTACCTCATGACTGAGAAGCGGCACGGAGGGGACACACGCACACACATGTGTGCATACGTGGGAGCGCACGCACACGCGTGGATGCCCAGACCTCTTTTCCCCCAAAACAGCAGCAGCGCAGCGCTACCGGAGCCTGCGGAAATGGAGGAAGCAGCGAGGGGAAAACAAAGCCCCCGGTCCCGCCGGCAGCCCCCCGCTTACCTCCTCCTGCAGCAAGTGCGCAGGCATGGGGCGGCTCTGTCCCTGCTCCTCGGCGGCGGTACGCGGGCGCGCAGGTCCCCGACGGCGGCGGCGGGAGGAGGCTGCTTGTTGTCGGCCCCTCGTCCGGCGAGCTGTGCGGCCCGGGGAGGCGGGCGCGGAGGTATTTAAGCGGGGCTGCTCGTTTGGCGGCTGGCGGGGCTGGACTCTCCCCGCTCCGGCCTCCCGGTGACCCTCTGCCCGAGATTGGGATGCGCGGGGTCAGCGCGGCGGGCGGCGAGTCGCGGAGGGGGCTCGGCTCCTGGCGTGCCCGGGAGGGGAGGCGGGGCGGGCCGGGAGGCGGGAGGAAGGATGCTGAGGAAGAGGAGGATGGCGCGGGCCAGGCTCTCGCATGATGCCTGCTGCTTTTTTTTTTTTTTTTTTTTCTCTGTTTCTTTTTTTTTTCCCCCTTTTTTTTTTTTTTTTTCCTCCCTCTCTCCAGCCGATTGGCTGCGGGAAATTTGGTGCCACCTCAGCCTGCCCTCGCCATTGGCTGCTCGCAATCTGCTGTTCGCTCCCCGCGGCGCGCACCCTGCGCGCACCCTGCGCACACGGCTGCGCGCACGTCCCAGGGAACGCGGCCGGGGAGGCGGCTGCAGGCACCCCGCAGTCTCCGATACCGCCCTGGGGGCTGCCCCTAAGGAAGTCGGAGGCGCCCGAGGGGTGAGGGGTGTCGGGGGGCGGTGGAGGAGCCCCGTGCCACTTCCAAGCCAGCTGTGGAGTGCAGAAGGGGCTTTGGCATCACACATCTACTTTGTATGGGCAGTCTGCTTGGATAACATTTTATATGTATATACATATATGTATGTGTATATATATAGACACATGTATATATAAATCATACATCACTGCAAAGAAAAGCACGCCCACAGCTATATCTGGATAAGCATGTGTATCTGTGTATGTGCTTATCTCAACATGGAAAATGCTGGCTGTAACCTTTTGGAAAGAATCCTGGCTGTTTCCCCCCAGAGAACAGTGCCTTTTGGCAGAGGGCGGAAGGAAAAAGGCGCAGCTTAGTTTGCTATCAGCTGTTTTCCATAGCAGCCTCCTCGGTAGCCAGTAATGCCAGCAATGGAAAAATCTAAGCTCTATTCCAAGGAGACCTTCACCATTAACAGTGAAAGAGGGCCCTCACAAATAAGACCTGGTGCGTGGCAGACCCTGAAGCAGTTGTCCCAACCTCACCATGTGATCACCGTGCCAGACACACTCAGCCATCTAGCATCAAGTGCCGTAGTGCCATCACCTGAACCAGGACCTGTTTCAGGTTCTTCCCCCACTTATGGTGTGTCCCACATTCAGTCTCTGTCCCCTGCTGACATGAGTCATGCTGGGAGTGGAACAGGAATGTCAAAAGCCATTTTAAACTGTGCTCATATCCCTTCACACATATCCTGGCTGGACAGCTATCCTGCAGCGGTGGAGCTGACCACAGGAGGTGCAGATGGACAACCAAGATCTTGCAGAGTCTGTCCTTGGGCTGATCCTACTCAGACACAGCCGGGCTGATTCAGTGGCAGCTGTCAAAATTGAACTGCATTGTAATCACTGGGAGGGAAAAGTGACAATGAAAAATAACAGTGGCCCAGTTGCTCTCTGGATTTAGAGATGTCCATCAAAGGGGGGAAAATATGTCTCTCCTTTTTCATTTCACTGATGGATGAATAGGTCTGAGAGGAGTCTGTGTTTAGGGTTTACATTAGGAACTTAAATCTTGCCTACCTTCTGAGACACAGTACTGAAACAGAGAGCCCACATCAGAAGATGCTCCTGTATGGTGGAAGCTGACCTGAGTCAGTGAGGGATTTTTAACTGTCCCTTTTTAAGGGTTTCCATTAAATGTTTGGTTAACACTATTGTGGGCTACTGAACACTGGGGAGAAATGATGCTTTAAATAAAGATTCTACCTACTTTCTATGACTGGATGGCAGTGAGGCTTTTGGGATTCAAGGTTTGCAGTTTTGGAAGTACTCAGACCCACCAGGGCCCTTTCCTTTTCCACCAGCTTCTTTCCTCAGACATGGAGCATGGCTAAAAGAGAATATACAGGGCAGCTAAACTTCATCATCCTCTGAAATTAACACCATGTCAGGCTGCTTCCACACAACAGGAACAAGTTTTCTGAATATTCCCCTGCCAAGTTACCCTGGGAGACGACCATCAGATTTTTTCTTGCACAGAGGGAGAGATGGATCTTGACCATTGTTGGGGCTTCACTCAGGTGGCAGGTTTCAAGTCTTACATGCTAAGGACAGCCCTGAGGAAGGCCATTCACAGCATGTCCAGCTTCTCCAGTTGGCATATTGATTACTTTTGAAACAGGTTAAGCTCCTGCAGTGACAGTGAGGTTCAGGCATTGACATCTTGATGAGGTGCACGGCACAGCTTTCCCAATGGTTCGATTGCAGCAGCTCCAGCCTTGCTTGTCAAAAGGCTTTTTGGCCGTTTGTGGGCTGGAGGCTTGGCTGTGCTATGCCAGCCAGGCTTCTTCATGCAGTGAGCTGCTGGCTGGGGCGATGCTGGCACTCCCTGTGCACCCCTGGACCCCACCACCGGGCCCTGTCCATCTGAGTCCCTGAAGCCTCCTGCTTCAGCTCTGCTGCTCAAGGCTTGGGGCTAAAGGGTGATCCCTGGGCAGCCCAGGTAGGAAACCAGAGAAAGACACAGCAATACAGCTCCATCTGGGCCTTTCATGCTCTGGTTTCTGTCTCCCAGACATGCTTGTCTCTCTTTCCAGGGAGAGCTGTCCAGCTGAACCTTTGGCAGAAGTACGTCACTGGTGGAGGTCACCAGCACCGCTTATCAAAGATTCGGCTTCAGCAATCGTCCTCAGGAAACTGATTCAATTCTGTATCTGGTGACTCCTGCTTGAGGTCGTGGTCTTTCATAAATGAGCTGATGCAATGCCAGGGCTGTATCGCAGGACAGTGATGAGCAAAGCCATGCCACAAGCAGCAAAGGGCATGAATGCAGCATGAGGTTTCTTTAGAAATGCATGTTGTAATGTAAGGCTGTTTCCACCTTCTTGAGAACTCCTCCCAACAGGACTGATAACCCAGATGAGGCACTGTGCTAGTGAAAACCTCTTGCAGAATACTTTTTGTCAGAGGGTCTCACTGTTTTTTGTCAAGACTGGGGAAAAGAGAGGCACAAACCAGCAGTGGGCTTTATCACAAGACACTATCTATGAGCAGAGCCCATGTGAGAAAGAACTGCTGCATTCCTCTTCTGGGGTGCATTAGCAAGCCTGGTTCTGCTACCACAGTGCCAGGTTGCAGACAAAAGCATCAAGGCTAAGCTAAGGATGTTTCACAAAACTGTTCTCCTTCCTACTCTCCCCTCAAAACAAAACTAAAACAGAAGTGTTGCTTTTCCATTTAGCAGGAGGTTTTGCGAGGAAATTTCATCTGGTGTCGACATCATGGAAATTTTAGTGCATCTCCTCAGTTGCCTCCTCCAATAATGTTGAAAAAAATCACATACAAAAAAGCTGATGGCAAGAGCTTTGCAAAGTCTGTTTTGTGTTTGTTTATCTTCTCTAACAGCATTCCCTGTATCCCCGTTTTTCTTCTATTTCATAACTGAAAGTTAAAAAAAGGAGTCTCAAATAAAGAGGGAATAAGCTGAAAACTGGGGAAAAGAGATGACCCCTACCCCTTCTCCTCTGCCAAAAATAAAGGTTTGCAAAAATTCTCCTAGGATTATTTTCTGCATCTCTTGTATTTTTTTCCTGAAGAAATATGAAGCAGTTTCAGCTTTAGAGCATTTTCTAGAGATAGGAGAATCGTGCCACGGGCCTTTTATCCAAGGAGAAGTGCAGGGGTGGCATTTTGTTGTTTCACCAGTCTTCCTTTCTTCCCCCTGCCTCTAAAGAACCCTCTTCAAAGGCATTGAGCCATCTTTGCAGAGCAGATGAACACCAGTGTGGTTCACTGTTGCTGCCAGCAGTTTCAGAGGTTAATAATGGTCCCCTTGGGTTTGACAGGTTGACTTCTGGGCATAGTTATGCATTTCAGAGAAATGAAGTGTAGGCCCATGCTACGGAATGAGCTGGGACAAGACCTGGGGCAGATTATGGGAGTTCAGAGTTAATGCCTGCCTGAAAGGTGTTGGCAGCTACAGGTGTTTCAGGGTTGTCAGTCACAGGATTTCAGATGGCAGCTTATGGGGTCACCACACTTGTTTAATGTTGCTTTCTCCCACATGCTTTCTTTTGAAACCTGGTGACCCTGCATTACCTTTTCACACATGCTTCCTTGGCCAGACAGGTAGCAAACGTCTTTCCTTTTAGAAATGGAAAGCTGAGACTCTTGTGTAGTCACCTGGCTCTAGAAACTGCGACTTGAGGAGTGTGATAACACAGCATTTATCAAAAGTGGGATTTATGTTTACAAGAACTGGCATCATCGTGCTTGCTTTCTGTCATGTTTCCCACCCTCCTTATAGCAGTGTCTGCTGCTCCATGAGTTCAGTAGATCCCTCAGACTCCTGAAGATCCCGCGCTCCATCCTCATCCTTAAAGCAATGCTAAATTAGGTATGGATTACCTGAGCTCTTCAGTTAGCAAGTTGGGAGCTCCCATAACAGCAGCAGAGGCCAAACCCCCAGCTGCTTTCCCACAGCTGCCTGGAGAAGGGCCAGGGCTGAAGGAAGAAGCTGGTGATGCTCACTTTGCCACCCCACTGCTGCCGAGGGGGAAATGTGGGGTTAGAGGGAGGTGGTAAGGTAGCAGAAATCACTGGTGTCTCATTGCCAGGGTCTAAGGGAAAGCAGATGTAACAGGCGTGATAGACCATGCCTCCAGGCTGTGACCAGGATGGCTACATTCCCTGCCACTGGTGCAGTAATCTTATCAGCACCAAGAATTAGGCTGATAACACACTGGTGACTAGCATAGGCTGCTTATCGCTGCACTTTGCCCCATCTCTTGATGCTTGACTCAGTGCCATACCCTCTGCCCATCCTCCTCCCCTCCTGTTACCCCAAACAGGCTTTTCTCCCAGTCCTCGGGCTGCCAGCAGCAAGAACCCAGCCGGTATTGTCTAAACAGGGCCATACAATGGGCAGCATTGTTGACGGTGGATTTTTGCCCTCATTAAAGATGACCTCACAGCCCACCCCTTGGCCACTTCAGCCAGCCCCTCGGGACTGTGAGGCTGTCTTTTGAACTCGGGCAAATAAATTGGGAGAGGAGGGGGTGAAAGGGATGGGGAGCAGGGGAACACAACGGTCTTTGTGTTGCCACCCTCTCTTTAGCACTGGTGCTCTCTGGTGTCTTTCTACCCACATCATATACGACAGGCCAGGTGCCAAAGGAGCCGGCAATGCCGAGCGCCCTTCTTCACCCTCCGCAGTCTGTGTTTGCTGGGCAGCGACACCCTCTGCTGTCCTGCAGCCTCCCGTCTTTGGGCTGCCATTTACTCCAGTCCTCTCGCTGTCCTTTCTTTTCCTTCAGACCGCCTGTGCCTTCCTCCCCACACCTGCAGCCCTCACCTCCCACCCTTTCTCTCCAGCATCCCGTGCGAGCAGGGACCTGGGGAAATGCCACCTCCTAGTGGCATACCTTCTCATCCAGTTTAGGTGGCATGGGCAGTGACCCACTGTCACTGACTCCGTGGTGTCACCCGCTTTACATGAAACTAAGGTGCATCTTAGGGTGAGTGTCCATCTGTGTGAGGAAAGAGGTGTTGTTGTGGGACTGTAAGCATGAGCACGGGGGCAAATTGCAGGACCACGGAAGTACGAGGGCGCACTCAAGGTCAGTTTGCTGCTGCTCCTGTTGGGCAGAGCACTGTGTCCTCTGCTGCTGTGTATCCTCTTTGCGTGTGTGTGTGTTCTGCATCATTGCTTTCCCTATGCTTCCTTGCTGCAATAGCAGCCTGGGCATTTGGTGGCTCCCCAACACTTAAGAGAATAAAAATGATTTCCCAAAGTTAGAAATAACCTGGGGTCTAGGGACCAAGGAGACATCTCCCTTCTGAGCTCTCAGATGAATCCCAGGTTTTTATTGTCCTTCTGGAGAGGTTTCTGATAGACTTCTGTTAGGGGAAGCAGGCATCCGTGCCGAGAGAAACTGCTGGGGCTGCCCTGAGAACACGTGTGCTGCTGGTATGAGAAACAGGAAGGACAAAGGGGAAACTTGCTGGACCCTCATCCCAAGCTTCTGTACTCCAGGCTTAGTAGTGGCACACAAAAGAAAACCTCAAAGATGCGGTGTGCGTCTCTGTGTCTGCCACCCCCGACTTTGCCTACATCTATACCTCAGCCTCCTTTAAAGTGAATGCCTGCCTTCCTCTTGGGCAGTGGGACTAGAGCAGAGAGCTGTCCTTGTATTCCTCCAGAAGCCAGGTTTGCTTTTTCTCTTTTCCCTCTTTGGTTATCTCAGTGAAGAGCTGTATCCTGTAAGCAACATTTTTGTCTATAAAATAGGGATGGTACTTGTGTCCTTTGAGTCCATTTACAACAGAAAATCCTCCAGAATTCCCACCTGAGCAGAGCACCTCCACGCCGTGACGTGCGGCAGGCTGTGGCAGTGTGTGCATGGCTGGCCAAGGAAAGGATATTCAGCATCCTGAAGGACAGAGGTGTTAACAATCTGTTACATTTCTGGCCAGGAACTTTTTTAGGTCTCCTTGCTCGTAATGAAGCCCTTACCCACTTGCCTGGTTTTCCTGCCTTTCCAGGTCTTTAAAGAACCTGTCTACTCTGTCTCCTTTAAAGAATGGAGCTGAAAACACACTTTTCCCGTTCCACAACTACTTCCTCACTTAAAGAAAAGAGCTGCAGACCTCTGGGTTCATGTTAATTTTGGTGGGTAAAATGCCCCTTATTAACCTGCTGTTTGTGTTTGGAGTGTTAATAGGGGGAGAGATCTGTTGCAAGTGTAAGAGGAATCCTAGGCAAGTAACACTGAAGGGACCCTGCAGCCCAATATCTACTCTTATCTATTTCTGATTACCCTTTGAAAGTGTCCTTGTTTTGTCTCTTAAGCCTCATGAGAGTACTAACATAGAATTCGCATTCAAAAAGTCAGTCTACAAAGGTCTCTTACATACCTGGTCATCATGGCACTGGAGAGCTGCAGCAGATGATCGACCACCACATTCACTCATTCGTACAACAAGTGTGCATTGTGTTCTGAAGGGTGTGTGGTTTTGCTCCATCCAAGCTGTGTTTGGAGGGGTCATTTTTGCAGGAAATTCAGGTAGTAACTTGAAGAACAACCCACATTGGCACAGAAATTGCTGCAACCTTCCCTAGATAATAATGCCAGGTGGTTTTATCCCTGAGTCTTTGAGAAAAGAAAGTAAGGTAAGGATGAAGTAGCAGAATTTTATGGCTTTTGGTAATGTTACATGACATTATCACAACTGTTCTTACCCTCCTGATTTTACCTAGATTAGAATGATGTGGAGGTTTTGGGAGACTGGGCTAAGAGCACTCACTTTCAGTCTGAGAGTTTGCTGGAATGGCTCTGGGATCCATACCTCCAAGTACAACTACTCTGAATTTCCCTGGTGATATATATGATGGAAGACAGGTCAAGCACTCTACTTCTGCAGACTGTACTAGAGTAAAAAGAGTGGAAAAAGGGGTTGGAGCTTACCCTGTTTAGATTTCCAGTAAGATCTTGAAAAATGGGAAACATGGACTGAAATAAATGGGATGCAATTCACTAGGCTAATACAAAGTCGAAGGGAAGAGTTACACTGGGAGGGTAACTTGGTGAGATAGCAGTTTTGCAGATAAGGGTCTCGGGGCAACAGGGGAGCATGTACTCACAACATCATAATTCTGCAAGCAGAGCAAACTGTAGATGGAGAAATAGTAGCACTGGAAAGACACAGAGAGTAACTGTCTGGTTCTGCTTGGCACTGGGAGCACCTTAGCTCTGGGGTTTTGCTTTGTTTGTCCCTTGTGCCATTCTGCTTTTTAAATAGATTGCTGGCTCTCTGGTGTTACAAGCTGTTACATTTCTGCACCTTGGGAATAACAACTCTGCAAAGGGAATTATGTATAAAGATTAGCAATTCTAAAACTTGAAAAGCCTTCCTGGATGTAAAATAACACACAAGGAGAATCCAGACAAACTCCCCCTGTCCTGCATTAGCAAAGCTTTGGTTGCGTGTGTTACACTGGGCTGTGCACCCCTGGGGGTTGGATGCCTGCCAGCACGATACCTCTCAAACAGGGGACTGCAATGTCATCCCACCAAGGATGTCCCCACCTGGTCACAGGTTCTGGAATATGCTGAGAGCAGCCCACAGGGACCCCAGTATCGCAGCTAACCTGCCTGAATGCTGGAGTAGAATGAGTCTGGAAAGTTCTGGAACACAGGTAACAGCTAGCTGGTGTGCAAACACACAACACTGCCAGTGACTGGTAGGGCTCTGACTTCTCCTTCACCTCCTCTTTCTCAATCATTCACATTTATCCGTAAAGAGCTAGGTCAAGTGATTGGCTCATCCCTGAATATCAAGCACATGTATCATCTAATCCCAAAACTGATACCAGCTTCTGGCTTTTCACATGGCCACCCGAGCCTTTCTTATCTTATTTTCTTACCTATAAAATGGGACCCCCATGGATTATTTGGAATGACATGGTCAGGAATGAGTAGAGAAAAACAATTACTGTACAGCATAGGAATGTACAGGTTGAGTTGCTATAACTGCACTGCAAACAAGTGATCTTCATTTAAAGAGTGGTTTGGTTAGAGAAAGCCAATAGATAGACAAAGGTAGAAAGGTGGTGAACCATCTGCAGTTCCTGAGGAATCTGCCCCTGTGCTCTCTATCCAGGACTCAGACAGCAGCATCCCCCAAAAGATCAGTGGAGTGAGCTCAGGACATGCAGGAGTAGAACTAGGGCAGCTTTTTGGTGCCCAGGGGGTCCTGCCTTGGTTTCCAAACATATCAGGATTCCTTGTTCTGCATTTCCTCCCTTGGGCTCATGGGTGGATCCCAGGAGGTGCCAGGCCTCTAGGTGCAGGGTCCCAGATCTTCCTCTGGTGCTGATGGACCTACTGTGGCCATTTCTTTCACCTCTGGGGAAATGGTCTCTCCTCTTCAGCACATGGCTGCTAATATGAGCCTCAGCCATGGACTAGGGATAAAACAACAAAATATCAGCAGTTGACACCTGAGTGGGGGAGAAGGATACTCCTGCAGCAATTGTCAGAGGTACTTGAGGTTTTGCTCTGAAGGTCCCTCGTCTCAGTGTGTGTCATTGCTAAAGTTTGCTCCAGGCATGACAGGAACAGGCAGGGTGAGTTCCCCTGGCCAGAAATGAGTTACATGACAGTTAACCAGTGCTGAGGATGGAAGCTTGAACTGTTAATCCAGTTTTATCCCCCCAGCCCCACCCCTTGTGCTTTCCGTAAATTATCTGCATGGGATCTCTGTCCTGTCCGCCCCTGCCAGAAGGCCCTGAGAAGTGGGAGTGTTCTTCCCAAGGTCTCTCATCCAGCTTCTCTCAACATGCAACGACTGAACTGCAAAAAGCCTGGTAATTTTCAGCACGTGGATGCAGGTGGGGATGGTGGCATGTCCTCCATGGCACGTGTCTGCCACTCATGCTGCAGCATGTGGATGATGTGCAAGGAGCAGCACCCTGCCAGAAAAAGCTTTCCCAGGTGGGATAAATTGCACTCCCTTCACCCCAAACTGACTGATAGCAGGACTGATAGCTGAGCACTCTGCACTGGAGATTTTCTGCCTGTCACGTACTTGGCAGATGCCTCTGCTGCTCTGTTGCAGCAGTGACAGGATTTTTCGTCTTGTTGGGGCTATGTTGGCTCTGCCCATATTGTCTTTATTAACCAGGGTGGCAGAGTAAGCAGTAGTTGACTGAGTTTGGCAGAGGACACCAGCAATCTGGTATGGGATATGAGTTCTGGAGGAACTGAGATTCCCAGTGCTCTTAGCTGCTGGGGGATGCAGTCCCAGGCAGTAGGAGCCAACTGAGGAGAGGGCCATGAAGGCAGGAACAACCAGCTCTACAAAGGGGTTGGGGCAGTGAGTGCCCAGGCAGCTGTCCTGTACTGACTGGCCCAGAAGACCTTGCGCAGCTGCACCCAAACCCAAGTCAGCAGTGCAAGGGGGGTGCTAAATAAAGTAACAAAGCTCATGCTGTGGCAGGAGGAGTAGCAAAAGCCACTATTTGAATTTGGTCCAACACCAGGAAGGCACCAGCTAGAGAAAGGTGTTGAGCAGGGGAAACTATGCCCTTGGTGAGAGAGCAAATCTGTGGATAATTCATAAGGGAGTGAGAAAAGTAGGAAGGAATGCTCAGACTGAAGATGCTGGTTGGTGGCAGCCACAGGAGAAATGAAGGGAGGGAAGGAGAAGGTTGCAAGGAGATGGTAATCTGCTCCCTCTCTGCACTGAACAAAAGCGAATGGGGTTATGTTGCAGTGAGATCTAGATGAGGTCTAACATTGGCTCACAAATCACGCTCAGCCTGCTGGGATGGTGGTCCAGCCAGACCTCTGGTCTGACATGGACAGGCATCAGGGGAAGTCAGTGGATGAGATGGTTTGCCACCT
>JBCJKH010035492.1:0-28591 GCA_039877255.1 Loriculus beryllinus
GGCTGAAAGTCAAAACCACAGCACTGCACCAGCTACTAAGAAAGAGAAAAATGACTGCTACTGCTGAACCCAGGACAGCACTTTTGTAGCCCAAGTACCTGGTTTCTCTAAATATTATTTCAAAGACAGAAAACTACCTTTTAATTTCTAAATCCTTTAAAAAGGCTCCTGTTACATACTCAGTCGTGGGAAAGACAAGCACCCAGACACCACTGTACTGTCATCTTTAGCAGGACATTCTCAGAGTACTACATCTGACATGTGATCTGGATGCAGCCTGTAAAGCACAGCAGGAGTACATAGCAAAGCTCTTGAAGGTAGGAGGGAGAATGCTTTTGACTTTCTAAATGTGCCTTCACTTAGAAAACTTACTTGGAGGAACTGTGTGTAAAAACCTATTTTGGACATCAAAGGGTCAATTGTGTCACTGGTGTGCTGAATTCTTTTCCTTTCTGTCTCTACATGAGACAGGCATCTCTGTAACAGAGAGGTCACCTTTGTCCGCTTCTTCCAGGTATAAATCTCTACAGCCTGCTCCCCCCATCTGCACTGGAGTAGCAACTAGCTCTTGGCTCCCTCTCTGCCTCTAAAAGTGCCTCCCCAAGAAAGTGCCACTCCTCAGCATGAAATTACTGAAGGCCCCCCCATCTATCAGGCTTGAAAAAAGAACCAGATGTCAAGTAAAAAAGATAACGATAGTATTTGTTGATTATTACCCAATGATGTGGCTTTAAAAAGGTGTGGAGACAGTGCTTTTCTGTTTGTTTCTATAGCTGAGACCCTCCTCCTCTGCAAGGACAGTAAAGCTGGGGCTCCCTCCCACTGATACAGCTGAAGAACAGACTTCTTATCAGTGTGTGTGCCCATGGGCTTGCCACCAAAGAGAAATGAACATGCTTACACATTTTTTTAAGTGTCATGTTTTTCCACACATGTGCATACAGGTAACTTACCAGGTTATAGGTGTGTTTTACACTTAGGGCAGAGAGTCTTGAGAGGACTCAAAATTCCTCTGAGTTCACTTCAGCTCCTATAAAGCTGTCTCCTCTATAAACAGGCTTTGGTTTTCCAATACAAACTTGGCGGTGCCAGGAAAAGGAATGCTGATCCCAATTTTTGTTCCCAATTCGTGTCAGGTGTATATCAAATAATGAGCCTCAGACATTTCTGTTAATGGAGGTTTTCCCAGGATTGTTGTTTTCCAAACAGCACCAACTACTAGTGTAGGACTGGAGGGGGCAACAGAGGCCATAAAACGTAACAACTTGCTTTCCTTTTGACTGCCTTGCAAAAATAGCTCTTTATCTGGAATAGAACAATCTTCTGACTGAGGGGTTTTTTGTTTTGGTTTGGTTTTTTTTTTTTCCAGAAAGCTTGGGGTTTTTTCTTTCTTATTTTTAATCTTGCAAGCAAATATTTAGGGCAACAAACTCCTGGGTGCTGGAATGGGAAGCCTGGAACCTGCAGGGCAGGTCCAATTAATGAAGCATCCAGCAACTGCCTTCACTGACGAAGGACCTGCACACTCTCAGGCTAAAATCACTTCTTTCCACATGTGTGCTTCAGGAGCAAGTCCTCCTTGTGGATCATATTGCCCTGCTTCTGTGGTACTTCCCCACAGTGGTGGCCAGCCTGCAGGAAGCCAAGTTTCTAGGGCAGGTGTTCCTGCCCACCACCCCTGCCTCTCCAGAGAGGAGCTGCATGGGGTGGCAGCACCACATGAAGCAGTAAATCACAACACACAGTTGCTTTGTGATGGGCACTGAGTCAGCCAGCACCAGCATCTCAGAGATTAAAAATAAAAAAGGGAGTAGGCACAAGCTCCTCTGGCTTATGGAAAGCCCTGGAGAGGCCCACCGGCAGATGCAGACAAACCTTTGTTGTTTTCATCTTCTACTGTCAGAGAACTCTGGCATGTTCTTTGTTGCCTCCTTTGTATTAGAGGCTTCACCTGAAGGAACTGCAAGGCTGAGCATCAGCAACAAAAAGGCCTATCCAAGACAAGTTATGGTGTGTCAGGTTACAGTACCACTTCAGCTTATGCCTGACCCAAACCAACAGCAGCTGCTGTTGAGCAGGAGACCTTGCGCATACATTTGCTTTGCTCCTGTTATGTCTGGTGAGTGTGAGGCTCCAGGGCGAGTCAAAGCAGCTCAATGTGCTCATAGTTTTTACTTTTGGGGTTGTTATTTTACTGCAGAGGAGGCTGTGAAAGTGGGAAGGTGATATGAGCCCGTTTCAGAACTAGCTAGCAATTAGGTAGGCTGGATTATGCCTATTGAGAACCTGCTATATTGTTTCCCCTCCCTGTTTTCATCAAAATAAAGGCTGATGTAGGGTGCAGGGGGCAAGTTAGTTGATCTGGCAGTTCCCAGCTCGGTGCCACCCACATGTACTTGCAAGGTAGTTTCCCTGTCTTGGCTGCAGAGGACCGCACTTTCCCTAAGAAACACACTAGGAAAGAGCATGTTTGCTTTCTGTTCACAGCTGAGATGCCTTTGCTGTGAACAGTAGCCTGAGGTATTATGCTGCCAATGTCTCTTGTTACATTTAGTTTGAAAAATAGAGGCTGGATGGGAATAATGATGCTCAGGAAAGTTAAAATTCAGTCATTACAAATGTGATGCTGATAGTCTGTAACATAGATAAAAATATACTATGTGCTTATGTGGATGTCCTTGTTCAGAAATAACGTGGACTTTGCTCACTGTAGCTTAGAAATGCAAATGAAAATTCGTAAGCTGGTGCCTTAACAGTAGCCTAGACACATAGCTCCCAGCCTTGTTAGAATTATAGAGAAAAGGAGGTACAGATTATGTAGGTCACAACTGAGAAGACTCAAAACAACTTTCATGGCCAACATACCTCCACACATATCAGCCTCACCCTGTGATTCTTATCTCGGACCTTGATTCCCTGTTTGTAGAGAGTTTGAATAGGAAGTGATGCTATTGCACAACTATTTCCTCTCCTGGCCCCAAAAATGGACTAATTTTGTGATTCTTGGCCATTATCACCACCAAACGTTCAGTGCTGCATATCGTGGGTTGTAGCTTTTTTAATCATTCTCCCCCCATAGGCCCAAATTAGGCCAATGGTAACTAACATAAGGCTTGTGGCACACAATGGACTGACAATCCCAGCAGTCTAGCAATGCCTATGAGATAGTTCTGTCAGTATCAGCCTTCACAGATATTTCTAGCAGGATTTTTGCTGGGTATGGTACACTGTGGTATTCAGGATGCAGTCTTATTTAGAAAGCAAGGCCACTGGTGGATTTGAGAGGGAAAAGACCTGTGCCAAGCCTTGCCTACACTAGAGGTGCTCTCCAGATAATAATCCGGGTGCACAACAAGCCCATGTTCTTGTAATGCCCAGAGGTCTAACAGCAAGGACACAGCCTTGTGCTGTGGCTGTGCGAACACATGGCAAGCAAGGGCTTTGCCCAGACAGCCTCACTCTATCTGGGAAATGAGTCACCAGATGCGCTTAACCCACCCGGCAGCTACATGCCAAAAGGCTCTAACCAAAGGTGAGAAGATAATACATTTTCAGTGTCAGGTCAAGTCCATTCACACTAATTTAGTGTGGACAGCCATCAGTCAGCTAACGAGTACTCCTGATGTCTGCACATGCTCCAGGAATGCTGGGCTTTCCACCATCTTGCAGGAAGTGTGAGCTGGCTTTTTTGTAAGCAGTTCAAAAGCAGACGTAGATTCTGCTTCCTTTATACTCTACTCCCCACTAGGCGTGTATCAATGCTCTTCTCATGTTCTGATGCTTCAGCCTCCTTCCTGTGCAGAGAGCAACATGGATCAGTGACAAGCGCTGCCTCCATCCTGCTGTCCGTCCTGAATTTCTTGTTTCACTGGGACATGCTGAACAATACACTCCAGCAGCTTTTGTGTCCTGATTCCTAGGAGAAAGCATCCTTCAGAGAGCAGCTCACTCTGCCTGAGATGCTCAGGCACAGCAGCAGCTACAGCCTACACGGAGAGGGGGTGGTATAAATAGCTTGCAAGAAGAGAGGCAGGAAAAATTACATGGTATGGTGCTATGGCCAGAGCTGCAGCATGCAGGTTCAGCTTGGCTCTTAAGCTTTGCTTTGGCCAGTGTCAGAGTTATATTGGAAGGTCCTGAAATTGCTAGTTTTCTTCATTTGGTAAAATTCAAGTCTTCTGAACCTTTTGCAGCTTTTACTTTAGTACCAATCAGTGACCATGACTTTTAGAGCTTAATCTTGGTCACTGACTTACAAAAAAGAAAAAGAAATGTATTTATTCTGCAAGTCAGGGACTGTGAACTTGCCAAGCTTCACTTGCTAGCCTGCTGGTAAGAGCCTCACTCATTATGCCATGTAGCCTTTGTGAGCCCTGCCTTCCTCCTTGCAGGACAGCTAGCTTCAAAAGGGGGATGCTTTCTCCTTAATTCTTCTCCTCACCCTGCTGGTTGCCTTTCTCTATGCTGTGGGAGCCATGAGACCAAACGCTCCCAGCCTGGGTTAAACAAGACAAGACCTGGACTATCCTATTGACTGGGTGGAAGCTGTAATTTCTGGGCTGTTGTAGCCTGACTAGAGGCTCCAGTGGGGCTGACAAAGGTTGCTGCAGCCGTGCCTGTGAGCTACTATTGCTGTGCTGGTGTCCCATGTTAGTTATGGTCTGAGCACATTTGCACACAAAGCCTGAGGGGATTGCAGCAAAGCAGTGCTGAAGCTTCAGGGGTAGGAATCAGAAATCTAACAGGGCCAACATGAGCACCACTGCCTGTATTCAGTGCTCAGTTTATGTGACACACAAACTTCCATACTGATCAGGAGATGCACTGTGCTTTAAGCCTGCTGACCCCTGGAAGTGCAGGTTGCTCTCCTGAATGGTCACCTACATTCAATTTGAGCTCATGGTGTGTTCTTCTGAGTGGATCACTGGTGCTTGTGTTAACTCCAGATTACCATCAAGGGAGATGAGGATTTGTTAACTAAACCCTAAGCACTGGGTGGGGAATGGAAATGGCACTGACATTCTCAGTCCTCAAACCCACAAACTGACCTGCTTGAGAGGTTTCATAAGATAATGCCAGGTATAGCAAAAGGTAGCCCTCATCCATCACCCCAGCGTGGAAATGCAGAAAATGCTTGGCTGAGGTCCCGCTGGTGCCCCAAAGGGAGATACCTGCTAAGCTGAGCCACCTTACTCAGCTCGGCCAGCTCCCAGCTCCAGAGCTGGAGGCAGACAAGCTGCTGGAGAGTTGCAATGCACTGGTAGCCACAGCTGGTGACGACTTGTGACTGTCACTGCTCTGTACCGCTCACTGTGTCCGATAGATGCACAGTATTCATAATTGAAACTCATGCTGGGGCCATTCCTTAACAACAAAGCTCTTAACAATCCTTTTACTGGTGCAATGGCTGAAGACTGTACACATCTACCACCAGAGATGCAAAGTGGTGTGTAACAGGACTGTCCCACATAGTGAACCTGCAGTGAGACAATGCACCAGGAATACTGATTCATGTGAGCTGACCCTGCTGTTACGAAAGACTTTCTGGCTGTCAATCCATACATGCACTTACATGATGTTCTACAAAACACAGCTATGTTCTTCTTGGCTGGCATGGCTTAGCTGGCATGCTTGGCAGATGGCTGACCCCTGCCTGGAAAAGCAGCCCTGGTAATCTTGAGAAGTGCAGTAATTAGCCAGCACCCTAAAGAAACCAGTATGACACAGTAAAGCCCTTCAGCCTTCTAGATCCGAGGAATAAAATATCCACGAATGAATGTAACCTCAAAGCAGAAATAAAAATTTCAGCTTTTTCCCAGGTCTCAGCTAACAGCTCCAGCAACAATTTATGATGCCATATTATGATAGTTCCAGGAACTGTCTTCTGGTAATTTCTGATGTGCTTAGAAGTCTGGAGCAGCCTGAGAGAGCAACACTGCAATGATTCCAGTTATCTATCTCCTCCAGCGAGACAGTCTTCACCCATGAGATGCCACCAGCATCTAGGTTTATAAATTGACTACATGCTCCAGGTTCCTTACTCCAGCACAGGCCTCCAGCACTTGGTAAAGGTGAAATTACAAGCTGGGAAGCCTGGGTAAATAAAAGCCAAAAATCACAAAGGTGGTACTTCAACTGTATCAACTATTTCTTGCACATGCACAAACTCCCATTTCACGGTTATTAGCAGAGCGCTCAAGCCCTTACCTGCTAAATACTTCCTGTTTTCTCAGCTCAAACTAGAAGCCTGGCGAACAGTAAATTCACCATCATTTCACTAGCTTACTAGTGAAAGGTCTCCCGGAGCAGGGATCAGAGAAATCAGTCCTTCTAACAAATGGAGTGAGATTCAAGAGGCCAGCAAGGGAGCTCCCACACTTTCAGTGTGCCAAGGTGTGTTACCGGCAGCTGCTCAGAATTTCAAGCAGCAGACGTCCTCTGCAATGGCTGACATTGAAGGAAGCCCTGAATATGCATGTTGCCCTCTCTGCTAACAGCTGAGTCTCTGATGTAGTGAAATGCAGAACATCTGGCAAAGGAGCAAGCCCTCCTGAATATATCAGCATCCACCTGGGATACAAGTTTTGGACTCCTCTTAGCTGAGACCAGCTAAGAGACTAGCAAGGGGTCATGGGGGCATCGTGCCTCACTTCCCAAGTCTACAGAAGGCTGATGAAAGTCAAACCCATATTGCATACAGGAAGTGTATGAGGGAGCCCCATGAGCCTTGCCCATGTTCAGGTCCTTTGTGGCAGCCTGGGACTTGTTCCTGGCAATTCCCAGCGATCACAGGAAATAAAAGACACCCTCCCCAAGAGGAAAGGAAGTAGGCAGGCATGAAGGCAGGCAGGAAGGCAAGCAGGGAAGCTGGGAATGGTTTCCATCAACCTAGTCTGGAAAATACAATTCCTCCTGCACATCATCAAAAGCCCACGGGTATTAGCAGGCACACTGCTGGGAGCACAACCCAGCCTCTCTGCATGCTGTCACTTGCTGATGCCACACTCCTCTGCATCACTGAAGAACAGGAATAACAGAACAACAGACTCCCCCATATTCAAGGTCTGCATCAAGGAGCTGAGCAATTCCTGCTTGGCATCACGGACGATCAGCAGAAGCCCTAATGCACAAACTTAAGGCATTTCAAGAGGCTGCAGGCAGGATCAGCAGAGATGTATCTGCCTCTTTTTTAGCCCGTTTTCCCTTGAAGCTGGGTATCTGATTCTGAAAGAGACCTCGGGATACCGCCTCTCTTTTGTCCATTGTGGGGCAGCACTGCCTTTTCCTTGCTGAAGTGATGCAACAGGCTCCGCAGACCTTCCAAGGAAACAGGCCTTTCCCGGAGATTTGCATCTTCCTCCGCACAATTTATTGTCCAGGCTACTGCTCGGGTTGCAGCCCTGGCCGGGCTTGGTGGGAATGCTCAGTCCTAAGGAGAATGGGAAACTCACTGAATTTTAGTCACATTTTGGCTGCCAGTGCCAAAAGGCTTGAAAAATACTTGTTTGCGTGATTAGAAACAAAATATATGTTACATACCCATAGTCTTGTCAGTAACTAGTGCCTGAGCATAGCATACAACAACCTCCTGGCTGAATAGAACACAAACTCCTCAGCTATGACCTTCTGGAGTGACTTTACCTTTAGGATCCTGAGCTCACACAAGGAAATGGAGTTTCAGATGGATTCCTTCTTTGACCAGGAAGAAGAAAATGTACTGGGGAGCTAAGAAGCCCTTAGCACTAAATGCAGCTGAAAAAAAAGAAGAAGCCTTTGTGCACCAGGCATACCTGCGTTTGGTGAGGTTCAGTGTTAGCTGTCCATCAGGAGCAGCTCAGTGGGGGTCTGAGCAATAGTGGTTCAGAGGAAAATATAACCAAGTTCTTCCTGTCCACGCAATAAGGCACAGAGGAGAGACATAGGGCAGCCACAGGTTGGGCTTAGACCACTGTTCCCCTTCCAGGGTGAGCTGGACCTCAAATGGAAGTGGGAGTTCAATGAAAGCTTCAGGATTGCTCTTTGAGGAGCTCGGACTGACGGGCCAGGCCAGAGAAAAGAGCGGTGCTTAATGGTGTCAGGATGAGACCCCAGGTCCTGGGCAATGTTTTAACCTAACCTGCCTGTAACATAGATAAACCTCCAGCAACAAGACTCCTGCTGCCAAATCATCTTTGCCAATGAGAGTGCAACCTCCCTCTTACGGGAGGGTTTGGAAATGCAACCAGTCCATGCAGCTGCAGCCTAATTCATTACTTTCTGAGCAGTTACATGGCCTACGGCCCCAGCCACAGAACTATGCATATGTTTAGTCTCAAGTACCTCTCTCTGTGTGTCTCTTTTTAACGTAGAGAAGCACTTGCTTCGGCTTTAATGCAACCCTCTCAAACCAGCCTCCCTTAACAACGTTGCCTACTTTGGTATCTTTTGCAGTGCATCATCTGTCACAAGAAATGCGGTACATTTGGTTTTTCATACTGCAAGAACTGGCAACACCCTCTGCTTCTTGGAACTGCTGAAATAAGTTGCATGCATCTCCAGATAATTTGCAGACAAGCTAAAAATAGGAAAAGCCAACCTCTGAATTCAATTTTTTGCTTTTCAAATTTTTCTTGAATGTGCTCCCTGTGTTCAGCTGTTGCACTTCCCGTTAGGTCAGGCACTAGACAATAGTTTTCCAAGAGCCTGGAAATGAGAGAAGCCCATAAAACAATTTCACATCCAGCAGCACAGAGTTGCTGGCACTCACTGGAAGGTCTGCCCTGGAAGTGGCCTCGGTTGTTTCTCTCCTGTCTGCCTTCTTTATGTTGACGTTTCTCTTCCAAACATCTTCCCAACCTGTCTGCTTTTATCTGCTCCCGCTGCTTACTAAGCCTCCTCGGTTTTCTCAAGCTGCACATCCCTCAGTGTTTTGCTCCCACTCACTGCTGAGATTAATGCTGTGTAATATTCTAGAGCTATCACAGTGGAGCTCATCTTGCTCTTTCTCAAAATCAAGTTTAAATTAAAAAAACCCACAATTGAAAGCCTGTATATCTAAGTGGATATGCAGGTCTAGAGCAAGGAGTGGTTGGAAGGGTAATTGAGGGGAGGCCATGTCAGACAAAATGAGTAGTCTTTTTGATGTAGGTATGCAACTTGTATGAGCTAGCACTGCCTATTATGTAGTGAAAAGCGTGACGAATTTGGAGCACCTGGGTGCTTTGAATTGCCCTCTGCAGGTTTCCTGACCGGGTCAGCAAGAAGGCAAGGACTGCACCAGCCTGGAGTCTGAGGGATGTTAAGAGGCGGAGTGAAGGAGTCAGCCTGCTTCATGGACGTGCAGTTGGTGATGAGTGATCAGCTCAGTGCCAGTTTGGCTGCAGGACAGTGGTGCTGTGATTCACACCCTCTGGCTGGGAGCTGTTTAGGAAACAGCCAGGAAATCAAATTCTTGTCCTTCTCAGGACACAGGCAGGAGGTGAGTGGGAAACTGGGCAAATCATCCTAGTGAGTAACCACAATCAACTGCAGAGTCTCTTGTCTCGTCTGTCTCCAGCACTAGCAAGGCCATGTTGACAGACAGGGAGACAGACACCCTGCTCGTGTCTGATCCCAAAGGGGCTGGATCTGCCCTTCCTTTGCCCTACAAGTGGACTGAAGGATTCCTCTGTCTACCCAGGGGGGCAGCTCCAGACCACAGCAGTTGCAGCTGCTCCTTTACTGTGCATGGATAGAGGAGGCATTTTTTACCCACACTTGTACTTGCCTTCAAAACAGATGTTGCTCCTTTGCCTTTCAACAGAATAAATGCCATGAAGCACTACAATGGTAGTTAAAAATGTACTGGCACACTACGTCATGGAAGAGTGGGCTAATAAGGTAATGATGACTAACCCAAGTGTTTCAACCCAGGGGAGCTGAGTTCTCTGGGAGGGCAAATTAGGTGGCATGTTGTTACTGAAAACTCCTACAGCAGCCCAGTTGGGTACACAGCAGACAGATCTCCTGACCCCCAGAGCAAAATGCCAATTTACTTGGTACAGAATGATGTTTTCCCTCCTAAGAAGGGCAGTCTCTGTGAGCAGAAGCTGATGAAATCTATTCTTCATGCAATTTGTGAGCAATGCCTGGCTGGAAAAAAACTCTCTTCTTTGCCTTTCTGGAGAAAGAATAAACCACCTTATTCCTGCACGTGCTGAACTCAGCTACGAAACATTTTCAGTTTGTTGCAATAAATGAGATCTTCTAAACTCTGACTGGCATAAGAGTCCAACAGCAATGAGGTCAAAATGGAGAGAAGCAATCTATGCTTTGAAGAGAGCTGGGGTATTTGCCAAGATCAAGAATACTTTTTTCTCTAGCCAGTCAAGGGACACAGAAGCTTTTCCAGATGTTGTTGTCAAATTCAGAGCAGTATGGCCAAAAGCAATATTCTGGAGGAATCCACTCTGGGCTGACTTTGGATTTTATTTTCAAGCACATGGTCTGTCCTTCATTACAAGAAGGAAAATGCAGTACAACCAATGTCCAGGCATCCACAAAAATACTGCTTTGAGACCTCCTGCAGTAAGAGCCACTCCACCACTAATTCTCCTTCATGTTGGAATACAGCCACGGTGCCTGTCATCAATTTGTATGGTGTCCAAGCCATTACAGTTTCAGGTTATGGAAACACTAACGTCCTGTCAGTGGGGATCATTCATTGGCATCCTTAGCCCAAATCTGGCTCCTGCAGGTCACTTTTCTGCCATCAGGTCTTCAGGTCAGGGGAAGGCAGCAGCAAGCCATGAGCCTTGTCCTCTCCTGTCATGGTCTGGGTGCCTAGCCTGACCTTCTCCCTGGCACCTAATTACACACTGCAGTCATTTCTGCTGCATGCCTGTGATTAACTTCTCCATAGTGGTGAAAATAAAGAATGGGCTCATAGAAACAGGAGGAGGAAACCACAAATACATCTCAGTTTTCTATGTGAAGTCTTCTGGGACAGGTCACATCATCTCAATAAAAAGTCTTAGAAACCCAGGGCTCTCTGGTGGCCACGGATTTGCACCAATGCAACATCCAGGCGCATTCTGTTCCATTTCCACCTGCATCCACAAACAACACCGTCTTTCTTCCTCCCCTCTGCCCTTGGTGCCCTGTTAAAGGGTCACTAGCCCCTGAGCTCCTGCCTCTCAAGGCACAACCAGGAAAATCATCTAACTGCTGAGAGCGGTGCCTGGCTGGCTAAGGCTGTCCAAGACTGCCCTGGAAGACCAGCTCAGTGTCATTTGGCGACATAATAAGGTCTCGTCAGAAATGCAGTTTCAAAATAGATTACCTGGGCTCACAGGCAAGCTGCTCTCTGGTCACAAACAAATTCTGCTTAGGGGAAATCTCTCTAAAACAGCAGGAGTATTTCCACTTACAAGTGTGGTAAAATGTGGTCCAAGATTTTGTGTTTTGCATCTTTTCTAGATACTAGCTTGCTAATATCTATCTGTTTATAGAGTAGACAATGTAGGGAATGCAAAGTTTTTGCTACCCCCTTGCAGATGCATCCAGCTGACACATGCACAGTAGCCATTGCCTATGCTCAGTGACGCTCAGTGACAGCTCTCTGTGCACACTGCTCACAGAGATACTGCATCCTGTTTGGCAGAATAGCCACACAGAAATGAATGAAAGACTAGGTTTCGAAAGAAGAACTACAAGTGTCCCCTGGACTTTTCCCAGCACCTGCATTACACCCAATCCTTCAGCATGCTAAAGAGCTTATAAAATCATTTTTTCTTAAAAATAAGAATTTGGAGACTCCTCTTTCATTCCCTAATAATACATTCACTGTAGGTATAGGCATTTGCAGACAATAGTAGTCCCTCTACTTTTCTATTGCAGTGCAATGGAATAGTATAAAGGTTTAGCTAGGAGGAGAGTTTGACTTCTCCATGTAAAAGCTGTCACAGTGAAAATAAAAATGAATCCACCAAACAGTGCAGATGAGCAAATCCACATTGCCTCAGCTGCAGCAGGGTGAGTTGCTGCACTGTGTGGGCACTTGGGCAAGCTGTTGGGAGCAGGCACGATGAGCCCAGGGGATGCACCATTGCCATGTGTGCAGCAAGGATCTGCCAGCTTTTGCTAGTGCTACCCCATTTTCCAGAGCTTCCTGTTCCGCTGTGTGGCTGAGAGGCTGGAGCACCAGTGCCATCAGCCATCCATGTGGGGGGCTTAGGATGGGAGGCACAAGGCCACCCTTAGCAAAGTAAGAATGAACATCTGCAGCTGGTGCTAGCACAGCTCTCTACTAGCCTTGGATAAAGGTGTTCTGCAAATGCAGAAAACAAGAATCCAGTTTTGTTCCCTCCTCACATCAGGTGAGAGAGCCAGCAGTTTTTCAATGTGTAGAAAAATTAACATTGTTTTAGATTATTAAAAATATATATATGTAAGGTATATAATCACATGATATTTATTTTTATTACTGCCTACATACTTCTGGAAGGCATCAGTTTAATCAAGAACTGCAGACAGCTTTGGGAAACCTAAATGAAGGGTAACACACAGGGAACTGGGTCTGGCAGCCAATGTGCAGGTTTCTAAATCAGCTCTCCCTCCTGTTTTTCCATCCTACCTCAACAGGATAGTGAAAGCAGCGTTTTTGTTTCTACCAGGTCAGTCAAACCCTTTTTCCTTGTTCAGGATGTCTCCTTAGCCAGACATGGCATCCAAGCTGCAGAGGCCCTCTCTCCGCTAGCACAGTAGCTATCACTGCTGGAAACTTCCCTGGAGCAGCTCCTGCCCCAACTCCAGTGACACATGTGGAGTCACATCCTTCCTGTGGCTTGCGAGCCAGCACTACCTTTCACTGTATGTTATCACCTTGGAGTTTCCTTCCTCCTTGCACTGGCGGGAGGAAGTGGTGCCTCAAGCACTGGTTATGAAGCACGCACACATGCAGCTATGCTAAGATGAAAGTATCCTCAGCCATTTCCTCCTTGGTAAGCTGGCCCCAGAACTAGCCCACATCTTCACACAGATCTTTGCCACATCCCCCTGTAGCATCACTTACAGGAACAGGACTAAACTTTCCCCATTTGCAAAATGGGATTAAACCATAGTAGCCTTGCATTACACATCAATTTACTAAGCAGCAACACTCAACTTGCAGCAAAACCAATAATACTTAAAGCTAACAGTGCTTTGGTCAAGTGGGCATTTCTCAGGCATGGTGACCCAGTAGGAAGAGGTGCTAATGGCAGGCCCCAGCTGTGGAGTATTTTGCACCACCCTTCAAGCCCACAGCCCAGTGTCCCACAGCTGGAGGCACTTAATTTTGCATCATTCCAGGAACCATAAGACACATAGTAAGGGATGGGCATGAAGATGAGAGTAGCCAAGGGTAAAAAAAAAGTCTTTGTGGTACACTGCAGCTGAGGTTTAGGACAGGCCATTTTTGGGAGTGTTTCAGAGGCTCTTGAGGGAGCCAGGGCAGGTTTCACTTCCCAGGCAGCTCAGTGGCAGAAAGGCAGGAGGGGGAGGACTGTTGAGATCTCCTAGAAAGGGTCAAGGAAGTGAGAGTGCAGCTTCCTACTCAGAACAGTGAGAATTGACCCCTGCTCGATTTCCATAAGACTCAAATAGTATTTTTTAAAGCAGCCCTCCTTCCAATGACTGAAAAATAGCAACTGCTGAAGTAAAGGAGGCTGCTGACTGATGCCGTATTAGAGGATACATGTTTCTCTTGAGAATAAGTTGGTACAAGCACCAGTTTTTGGATGAACTAGACAGGACTGCCAGGGTTACCCTGTGACAGCTGGGGTAACATGCAGGCTGTCTTCTAAAATATGGGAAAGATGACTAAACAGGCCAGCTTCAATATACAGCTTCAATAACAAATGCATTACAATCTAGAAATGACATGCCTAAGGGATCTACAGTTTTTAGGGGAAAAAAATATTTTGGAGTCTTTAAATGAAAAGGGCATGAAAACTACCAGCAGAGACTACAGGGCTTCCCTGAATCAACCCCACTTGAACATGAGCACAGCATTTCAAGAAACATCCTATCCCAACATTGAGTGTCCGGTGACCACAACCTTTGGCAAACTGTGGCAAGGAGACGTTCCCCTAACCGTAAAAAAATCTGGGCTTTTCTTCCAGGCTGAATTTGTTGAGATGGACCTTCCTCCCGTTTGCTGTTACTCTGCTCTCCTCTGCCAGCCTGAGAAACCCTACGTTGGCATATTCCTGATGGAAGTACCTGTAGATAGCCTGATTTAACTAGAGAAACAAAGATCCCAGCAGCTCCCACAGTGAGGCAGGGTCTTCAGTGCATTTGCCAGGCAGACATTTCACATTGTGCCCATCCCACTGAGCAGTATTAGCTGTGCTGTAGCAGTAAGCAGATCTCCTCGTTCACCAGGCTCTACCTTTTGTATTGCCAGCAAATGCAATCATTACAGGATTCATGTGTTGTCGTTCAGACTATTGACAAAAGCCAAGATTAACATTGCAGTTGCATGCAGGACCCTACCGGAAATGTGCCTGCTGAAACAATTCCCCAGTTGTGGTTACATGGGAGCTCTGGTAGTGAGTCACTTTCCAGCCACTGAATATGCTCAAATTTTGAATTATGTATCATTTGGGGTATTTTAATCAAAACATTGTGTTTTCACAATGAAAATGCCTGGATGAAAACTAAATTTAAACGTGTAAGTATTTTTACCTTATTATCTCAACAAAGAAAGGGTCTCCAGTTAGTTTGACAATGGGCTTTATTAATTCATTTATTAGCCCTCTCTCCCTTCCTTTTTTAATAAAGAATCCCATTCAGCTATTCCATTGTTTGGCCTGGACTCAAAGGTCATGAATGGACATCTCATTTATACTCTTTAATTATTAGTAAAAACGTCATCTTTTTTCCACTTTCCTAGTATTTCCCTAGTGCTCCTAGCAACTCAACATCTTCAGTATGTTCTGCTCAAGGACCTTTTGAATGACTTTTGGACAAAACCAGTTTCCTTGTTGTCATGCAACGTTTGCATCTTCATCTGGTTTTCTCCACAGTCCTTGCCCTGACCAGTTTATTAGGTGATACAATAATTAATAATAATAATAATAATACAGTGATACCACTGATACAATAAGTGTTGCCCTGAAATATATTTTCTTGAAGAAAAACAACTTGAAGAAGTGCCTTATTTTTCTTTACTTAGCTCTTGCAGAATCATAGAATTGTTCAGGTAGGGAAAGGTGCTTAAGATCATTGAGTTCAACCATTAACCTGACACTGCCAAAT
Organism: Loriculus beryllinus; assembly: GCA_039877255.1. NCBI lineage: Eukaryota > Metazoa > Chordata > Aves > Psittaciformes > Psittacidae > Loriculus > Loriculus beryllinus. The sequence continues at coordinate 15,259 of JBCJKH010035492.1, forward strand.
CCACCACTAAATCATGTCCCTGGTTGCTACATACACACATCTTGTAAATACTTCCCCCACTTCCCTGGGCAGCCTGTTCCAATGCTTGACAACCCTTCAGTTGCCACTTTTCTTAATATCCAATCTAAAGCTCCCCTGGTGCAGCTTGGGGCTATTTCGTCTTGTCCTACCTCTTGTTGCTTTGGAGAACAGACTGACCCATCCTCTTTCAGGTAGTTGTAGAGAGAGAAAAGGTCTCCCCTGAGGCTCCTTTTCTGCAGACTTACAGAGGTCAGATAGAAAACAATAGTTTAACCCAATTTTGTTGCTGAGGTACAGCATTTGAGGGCTGCGGGAGCCTGGCTGATGTGCAGCAGAGGGGAAGGTTAATACAGGGGGAGGTGGGAGAAGTAAGAAGTGACTGCTGCCGGTGAAATCCCTTCACCTGCTGGGAATGGCAGGGAAAGCCATGACATTCCACAAACTGAACCCACCAAGGCTATTTCTCCTCTGTATTTGGCAGGGCTCAAGATCTCCAGGCACTGCTGTTGTGGGATGCTGTTTTCGGGACCTGAGCCAGCGAGTGGTGCTGGGAGGCTGGCCATGGTGACAGAGCATCCCTCAGCTGCTGCATCCAGGGCAGGGGACCAAAGTCCTGAGTGTCAGCCTAACCTGGAAAAAGTGATCTGGATGGTAGCGGCAGAGTAAAGCCTGCAGTGCTGTTTCCATCCTGCTGGCTGCCTTCTAAATGAGCTTCATTACATACATAATTAAAGGAAGAGATTTGAATGCTATGCAGCAGTGTTTTAGGGGCATTAATTTCAAGACTAAGGGCACCTGGAGATTAAATGAATTAACTCACAACCAAATCAGGTTAATTGTAATTTTCTTTACCTGGAGTTGAAAAGGGGAAGGTTTTGATTCAATAATAACTGTAGATATATTAAAGAAAATCAGGTTCTTGAACAAAAGAAAACTCACTGTGAGAAATAGTGAATTGGGAACCGGGGTGGACATGAGCAGTGCTGAGCAGCAGCACGGGCTTCAGTCTTGGGGGGATGGACCTGGCATCCCAGGGAGGCAATGAGGCTGTGCTCCGACGCTTACATTCCTGATGAAGGAAAGGGCCCCTGCCACAGCTCTGCCTTCCCAATTTCCTCTTGGCTGCCTTTAAATGGATATCTGTTGTGTAATTGAATGGGAAGCTCCCAGTTCCTCTCAGGCAGGGGTTGGAGCACCCATTCACATGGGGCTCGGACTCCCTGCCAGTCCTTGGAAGGATGCAGAATGGGAGAAAAGCTAGCAAGGAGCCTGGCTCTGTGCTCAGATATAGAGCTTGTGCTCGCCCTGGAAGCACCCTGCCCTCTGATCAAAGCACTCGTCCAGCAAATCTAACAGAGAACGGTGTGCCAGCATGACACGCAAATTCATCTTCTATAATTACAGGTTTGCAGTCTCAGCTCCCCCATCAGCTGTTCAGGACATTGCCCAGGCTCGGCGGGTCCTGTAACAGGCTGCAGCATGGGCAGGCAAGGTTGCTGCTGAGAGTTGGGGCTGGGGGCAGATATTTGTGCTTGAATTTGTCTAGGCAAAGATCCCTTCATCGCACTGGGAAGAAACTGGGCTCTGCTCTGACCAGGGCACTTCCTTTCTCTATGCAGGAACAGCCCAAAATTGGACCCTCCGTTGGGTGCTGCCCTGTGCACCCTTCTGTGGTTGGGTGATGCTCCTGGACAGGAGCATGGCTGGCCTGTGCTCACACCATCCACACCACACAGGTCATCACTTCCCAACCACATCACACTAGCCCTTTCACTGCATCCACCAAGAATAACCGCAGCCATAGGCAAGCCTTTCTGGGCATCCAGGGCTGTGGCTCTGCCTAACTGTCTCGTGGCTCTCTGGAGCTCTCTCCTGCCAAACACCTAACCTCTGGGCTTGACATGCCTGTTTTACTGGTGCTTGAATCTGAATGGGTATCTTCAGTGTGACCTGTGCATCTATCCATCTCTTAACTGTTGCTCCTACACCTACAGGTTAGACTTGTCAGCCCTGAAAATCTGTTCTGATGTGTAAGTGCAAGCTAAACACTGCTTTAAATAACAAATAATTAGCTACAGAGATATCTGTGAAACCTGATGAAATTCCTGGAGAGATGTGAGGTACTGCTGATTGCCTATTTTTCCATGACTGGTGTGGCTGGCCAGTGTTAATGTGCATGAAGAATGGGAAACCTTTCAGCAGAGGACCCATCTCTAAGCCTTCATCTTTCAAGGTTCATAACCCCCTCAGTTTCTTCCTACATCCCTGCCATCATCAGACTCATTTTAACCCTAAGCAAAAATATCAGCTTCAAACCCATATGTGCTGCTTCCCAAAGCTTTTCCCCTGACTCAGGTGGAAATAGCTTTCCTGATACCACTTAGCATCATATTAGCTTTTTGCATGGGCATGCTACATTCATTAAGATTATATGGAGGTGGCTAATGCTTGTAGGACTCATTTCTCTTCTCTTACCATCAGTTTCTAATAGAAATCACTGCTTTTACTCCTTATGTGCACAAGGAGCACTTTTGATTATTCATTTTCACATAATCTCTCTTATGCAGTCAAGGTCATCTCATGCTTCCTGACCAGCATTTTGGTCACCTTTATTGACCATGGCAGCCCTTGTCCTGTGACCTGTCATAGCATACTACTAAATTTCTGCCATGGGTATTAGAATAGAGGAGGGAAATGATCCATGCTTGAGGAAATCCATTTGCGTCCTCCTTCTATTTTAACAGTGAGCCTTCCACAGCCTCTCATTGCCAAGCCTTCAGCTTGTATACTTGTTTCTATCTTCTCGGGCTTGGTTAGCATATACTAATGTAGCATCACTGCAAATTCTTCTTAGATCAATTGTTCTGTCTAAAAATAAGATTGCTGACTTTATCAAAGCATCATTCTACATTAACTGACCCAATCAATCCAGTACTGTATATCCCATTTTCTGTTTGGCTCTCTGTCTTTGATCCTTCTTTCATCTGAAACCTTTTCTGTTTTCTTGTGCAATGCTGGGAACAAGAAGTTTGCTCTGTGCTTGTTCAGATCTCTTGCTCTGTACCGCAAATTAGAGTTTCTACCTCTGCAGTTGTCCGCTCACCTGCCAACACAGCCAATTTGATGGGTGCGTTTAACATCATCCTTCCTGGATGTGTCTTCTCACATGTTGGTTCCCTCCCGTTCTTGGATGGAGAGTAGCAAGGCTTGTTTTAAGGACATAAAAGAACAAGTTTAATTTCCATGACAGTTCCAGTCATTTTTCCATACATACCCTTGTTAACATGAGCCATTTTTCTGTTCCTTCCATGCTCAGGGTCAGCATCCTCCTGCAAAGCATGGTGCGGTACTTTTTAAGCCAGGTATCTTTGACTTCCTCCTTCTTTGCAGGGTGAACGAAGTTATCCTTTTTCAGCTTCATCTTTACCTGGATGTTTCAGAAACTTTAGCCTTTTCCTAAGCAAAGCTGAGCTGCAAAACCTGCATTTTGGCACTTTTCTTTGCCAGCCTTCGAAAAGATTGGTTTCTCTGATGCTGAGTGGCTTGCCAGCTTGTCTCCAGGAGTGTGATCTGCCTGCAGTTGTGCTAGTGCCTGATTCAACCTTGTGCAATAGTGCCAAAAGAGGACTAGAAATGCATTTTTGACTTTACTGGTATCACAAAATTGGATAAAGCACAGACACAGCCCAGGATGATGCAGGCAGAATAGGCATTAGTTTCAATATTTCCAGAAGACTTCACTCTGCATTCGGGCTGTCAGTGAGGACATTGTCATTTCAATTAACACAAGGTCTTATTGCCAAACTCTTTATGGGTTTTTTGCTTATATTTGGCCGCAAATTGTGTTTGGTAGCTCCCTCCAGAGCCAGGGAGTCTTGTGCTGCGCTGTTACCATTCTGTGACTCCCTCCCCTCTGGTACAAGGGAAGTCGGGGAGGTTGGCTCCATTTGGAAACCCGTGCCAGCAGATGCTGGCGAGATGAGAGCAAAAAGGACCTTCCCAGCCCTAGTGTCAACCTTTCCACTCCCTCTCCCCCTCCAGCATTCTTGGGTGCCAGGGCAGGAAAATCAAAACTCCACAGACATATAGTTGTGAAGGGTCTGCAGGACTGTATTAAGCACCCGTTAATTCTCCAGGCTGTTTAAGTGGTCTGCGTTTCTGCATCCCACCATTGCTTTCACTCCCAATAAATCCAATGAGACTTTTCCTAAGGAGCAGGTTGTCAAAGCCACTTTCCTTAGGGAAATTTTCTTTTGGACAGTGGTGAACCTTTTATAAAATATGCAACACCATCACGTTTCACCTCCTTCAGACAAGTGCCCATGCATGACCAGGGTGACCTGCTCTTTTGAAGACAGTTGAACTGGGTGGGCTGACTGGTGTAAACTCTGTAGCTTCTAGCATTGAGTTGTTTAGATGTCCCACTGTGCTACTTTTGACTCGTCTCCTGATGCCAATTTAAGCTGTGCAAATGTTTCCATGACATAAATACAAGGCCATTTTAAACCCAAATTTTATTTTAATTTCCTTTTTTTATTATCATTTTTATTTTGGCCTCCAGGTCTCCATGATTGTAGGTTCAGCTTTGTAACATCTCTGCTGCAAATGATGACAGCTGGAAGCTAACTCGAAAAAAAGCCAACATAGCCTGAAATTTGCATGCATTCACATGGCTCACAGAGTCAGATACTTAAAAATGCCTCTAAGTATTAAGATATTCAAAACAAACAAAAAAGAGGTCTAGTAAAATTACTGTAAAAAGTCCAACTGCTATGCACTGTTGCTGTCTGAGAAATTCTGTCATCAAGCTGAAAGCTGAGCAGCTTTAGACAGATGAGATTTCCAAAGGGGATTTCTAACTTGTATTTGGTTTTAATTTGGGGTTTGGATCACAGCAGCAGCAACAATTTGTTTTGTTATGTATTTATGGCTGCACGTGTTTAACATAGTAAATCTGCACTGACCTATTAGACCACAAAAGTGAAACCAGCTTCTGTATTCCCATTCCTTAGCTGGAAAAATAAACCCACAGCATGCATGTATAAAATAAATTATGTTTTTACAGCTTTCAGGTTTGGGACTGAAAGGCTGTGCGAGTATTTCAGATTATTGCAGCCCTGGCTTTAAAAATAAGGAAATGGTTCTTTACGAGAAAGTGACTATTTCAAGACAAAATGCATTTTTGTGGCTGCTGCTTTTCATTAATATTATATCAATTTATCCAAAATGAAAATAAAATTTATAAGGCACTTAATAAAATGTGCAAGTTGGGGTTTTGTTTTTTTTGGTTTTTTTTTGTTTTTTTTTTTTTTTTTTTTTGTGAAAGAAGTGAAAGAAAGTACAGAAAGAAGCTGTTTTGATTTAATACCAACAAAGAGATCCAGGTCTAGAAGATAATTCAGTTAGCACCAGATCATCCTGCACTGAACACCCTGGGTTTTTTTTGCCTACCTGTTTTTATTGGTTTTGCTTCTCACAACATATAAACATGTTTTCGTTCAGCCTCTAAGCTTTAAAAGCACACACAGGTCGCATCATATTTGACTTAACACACTGGCTGGTCTAGTCATGACTCTGAAGAAGGCTTACCTGGGCAGGGCAGAGGGACTGGGCTGGGTTTTTCTGGTAGCTGGATTCATTATTTGATGACAAATCCGTCTTCTCTGGCTAATTTCTAAGCCCTGGACAAACATGTGTTTAATTTTACTCACTCAAATTTCTTCATGCACCAGAGTGGAGGAGGCTGAATTCAGGAGATGCTCCTGAGCAATGACAAGTGAAACCATATGTTGCAATAACAGCCCAGCATCCAGATCTGATCTGGGCATTTTGGGTGTAGAGAGCAGCAATTATGAGGAGTACAGCCCAGTTTTACCTATGAATCCCTCAGAGAGGCAAGTTGGTCCCCCCAGAATCCCTTCACAGGGCTGGTGAAGCAGGCAGGGGGTCAGGGCAAGCCAGCAAGTCAAATGGCACCCATTGCAAAACTTCTCATTTCCATAAGAAATCGTTCTGAAACGTATCTTAGGAATGTCCTGAATAATACTCATTGGTGGGAGTGGAAGGTGCTGACAAATCCAGGCAAAAAAAAGGAGCTTTATTGCAAGTGGGTGATGAAAGTAGAACTGACCACAACAAGGGAGCACGTTTCATTACAGCGACTGAGGCAGAGCCTTCGTGAAAATTACAGGGAATGCTAAAGCAGCCCTGGAAAGGATTCAAACAGCAATTTGCTCCCAGCATGACCATCGTGGAAAGCTGGCAATAGGGAAAGAGAGCAAGAGGGAAGCAGTCTTCTCATCCTTCTTCCCACAGATGCCCAATCTCGTGGTCCTTTATGGACATGGAAAGAATGGAGCTTTTATGGAGCTGGAAAGAATCAGAGGTCAGATGTGAACTTCCCCAAAACACATAGAAACTAAAGCAGTTGGATGTTTTTTTCTTGGCAGGAACAGTGTCCTGGTTTTCACCCAGTTCTGGTTCAGAGATTGACACATTTAATCTACAGAAGGTATTAAAAATAAAAAACTAATATCTGCACTGTAAACCTCAGCAGAGCTCAGCATCTCCTTCAAGCCCATCCCTGTCTCCTATACCAAAGGAATCAATGAATTTTGCTGCCTCCCTCAACCCTGAAATATCCCTGGGATATATTGGACTAGAACACACAACTGTCTTGCTGCTGACTGAGTGTCCTCTGTATTGCTTTTGAATGATTGCATCCCATTTCTAACCCCCTTTTCTATTGATTTTCATGGTAAACCAATATAATTTGACTGATTCATGTATTTAGCTTCCCTCACTGCTGATGAATCTTCTTTCTATGCTCTTTTTTTTAAAATACTTGATATTTTGGGAGGGGAAAAATGACCTTGTAGAGGTGAAACTCTCTTTCCTGGTGTCCAGCCTGGTTGAACCTGGAGACGGGTATAGCTTAGCCCTGCAGGAACTCTCCACGCTCGATACACAACTGGTTATAATTTTGTGATCAGCCTGTGACTGTTCCAAGAAGTAGGAACAAACGAGTTATATCACAAATCTAGCGCACTTCCTATCCTGTCTATTCCCAAAGAACAGCACGTCAGCAGTGCCAGAAGACACATGGATGATAAGTTACTAATAAATTCATTGTGTTTTTTAATGGGCTTAATAAAAACAATCTTCTTTAACAGTGTGCGACTTGCATGAAAAGAGACGGTAGAGTTAGGGAAAATATTTCATACTTGGCTTGCAGGAATGGTCACTGTAACAGTCATTAATTGCTATAATTTAGCTTTAATCAGGTATCGATTGCATTTATACCAGATGATAGAGCAGCGTTACCACGGCACCACTCACGCTCCGCGCTTGCGGCTGCCGAGCTGCACGATTAACGGGGAATCACTAGAGGTCACTTTGATTCCACCTAAAGGAATGAGTCCTGGAAGGTCTGGCTGTTTGTTTCTGCTGCTTTTTCTCAGGGACACATTTAGTAAGGAACAGCTCTCTTTGCACATGTGTATGTAAATAATACTTGTTTGTAGAAGCTCCTTGTGCTGAATTTCATTCTGGTCTAGAGCGAAACTTTAAAGAAGTTTAAAGCTGTGCCTATGCTCATCAAGAGGAAACTTGGCCCTGAGTTTCATTTTTAATATGTAACAGCTTCCACTGGGTTCGATAGTCATGATAACATATGTCATTATTTAACTCTCAGTAAATAGTTCTGTCCTGTCAGGATCCCCATAAATAGGAAAAGAATAGCTCTGATGTATAAATCTGCAAGAAGATATTCAAATTTTGCTGCTTATTCTGTTACACCCAAAGGTGAAATAGTATTTAGATGTATTTCATTCTCAGCTTCAGTTGATAACCAAAGTGCAGACATTTCCTTGATCAGACAAAAAACACCCTAAACCTGAGCACCTTGTGATCAGGCAAAATGTTTTCTTGCTGCAAAGTGCAACTCCATGAGAAGCCCAAACTTTACTTCTTTTATATTTGTAAAAGACAAATTGCCTCCTTGGGAGCCTATAGCATTAAATTCAACTTTTTTTTTTTTTTTTTTTTTTTTTTTTTTTTTTCATTTTGGACCCCTGAGCTTACTTGGGCCCTGTCCTGATGGCTCCTGTTGTTGTGGGGTAGAAGCTACAGAGCCCCAAATGAGGAACCCCTGCCACAGCTCCCTCCAAAATAGCATCGCTGCCTCCCAGCCACCAACCACTCAGTCCTTCATTAGACATGGGCTGCACAATCTCCCTACCCTATATCACCAGCAGCAGCCTGGACATCATGAAGTGCAGTTGGTTTATTCCTCTTTGGGGAAAAGCAAAATCCCCTTACGCCTCCAGGATCTTTTCCAGGGAGATGGAAATCCCCTGGTGGTGCTTACGTCCTTCTTACTACGCGTACATCAGCTTTTGCTGCAGATTGCTACAGCGTCTGCCAGGGACCACTGGTGAAGTCCCACAAAGCTCCACCTTTCCTTCTGCACCCATTATTGTTCAAAACCTTCTGGAAGGTACCAGTGTACCTGGTGGAGCAGCACGAAGCCATGGGTACCAGCTGCATCCCTCCCACAGTGGCATCACCAGCACAGTGCCAAGCCACTCAACACTGACAAAACCAAGACACTTAAGCTGATTCGAAATTAAGATACTTTAGAAGGGTTTGTCCCCTGTCCTGTGTTTAACATAGAGGACATCTGCCCTTGTGCTTGGGAACCAAGTCTTTCCTAGAGGTGGAAAACAGCCCTGCATATCACAGTGTTGGCTGCATGGATAAGGGCATTCACTGTCTGTGAACGAGCCCTTTCACATCCACACGCCACAAAATAAAGGCCCGAATTACTCCTTGGTGTCTCTATGAGTAACTCAGGAGCAGCAGGTGGGAGAGCTGGAGGCTGTTCTGTGTCTGACGCCAAGGACAGCTCCTGGCATCAGGGCTGAGTCACCGGCACCGAGCGCCAGTGCACAGACCCAGCTGCGTCATGCCCACACCCAGCCGCTTGTGACTTCTCCTTGTCCTTTCTACGAGCTGCCCAAAACCTGGGTTTTAGGAGACAAGATTCCAAAAGCTCCCAAGCAAGAAGTCTGTGCTGGGTGGGTGTCAGGGCAAGCCTCCATCCATGCCTCTTTGCCTTGGAGAGGAATGGTCTCGGTCTCTTGTTTTCTCTCCTGCAAACACAGCACACAGATTAAGGGAAATTTCTCTCCAGGGACAGCTTTCCATGCGCTCCATGATGTTCCCTTGGCCTTTGCGGCTTTTATCCCCAGAGCACTGTGTGTCTCCCTCCAAATCACATTAAGCAATGCGATGAGCACCTCTCCCATGAGCATCTATCTCTTCTCCTTTCCTTCCCCAAGGGGAAAATTGAGTGGGAATAGTTTTAATTAACTACACTGTACGTGCACAGTGTTTATACCAATGCAGACAAGGCTGAACAAGTGTGCCTTACACTTGGAAAGAGAGGTGCTGAGGTTTGTGGCTGCTCTGAAGTCTTGAACTCATCCCACAGCAGAGAACCAGCCTCAGAGAAAGCTCTGGCTTTGGACTACATTGGGCTTACCCCAGGGTAGACACAGAGAGGGGGTGAATATGTCAGTATCCAGAGCATCGTCACTCTGCAGAGCTAAGGCAATTCTATATGCAGCCCACACCAGGACCACTGTGTGAGTCCAGGAAAACCCAAATGTAATCTAGCATTCCATGGGGACCCTTGCACAGAAATTGGAAGTTGAAGTGACATTTTGGGCAGAATTCAGCTCTAAGTTAGGACACCTATGTTCAGAGACATAATTGCAGATGTCTATGTGAGCTCTTGGTGTCTCAGCTCCCTCATTAGTCCACAGAGATCTTGTCCACCAAGACGCCTCCATCCTGACAGTGGGTACCTGTTTCAGGGGGAACCAAACTGCCCTTGAGGCCACACAGACTGCACTAAGAGACACATGAAGACACAATCAGAAGCCAAAATCGTGTCTTAGCCTTGAGCTGGCTATTGCCTTACGTGTCCTTCTTGTGTCTTGTGTGTGTTGTGCAAAGTTTAATATTGTGGAGGAGGGCTTTCAAATAGGCTGCTGTGTAAAGGTTCTGGAGAGCCCTTGGGTTTTACCATATATGCACAGAGGAGATTCCCCAGACTGACACTCAGGCAGTAGATGATATCTGAATCACTGTGTTTCTCATCATGTAGACCACATAGACCAGAGAAAAATACCCTTAGAGATGTTTTTCTGCATATCTCTGATGAAGGCAGAGAGACAACAAGCTATATGCTCAAAATCAGAAGAAACCCCATCAAAGGGGCAAGAACCAAACCCAGTTCACTCAAAGCACATCACCATTCTAGCAACTTGTTTGTCTGTAATGAGGGATTTCTTTTACTGCTTTCTCCTTCAGTTGGCATTCCTACAGCTATTTATAGTTTCACTTCATAACCAGTGGTTAATACTTTCAACGTACTCTAGCATGTGGTCACCCACACCGAAGATGTGGCTGTTTCTCCTGCGTTGCCATAATATTTAGCATCTTTCTGCAAGGGGCTGTGGGGAGCTATTGGCAGAGGGTAGGGAAGAAGGCTTTGCTTAGACCACCATGCTCTGCAAGGCTGTGCATGGGCTTGCCAAGCTGTTACCTTCTACTGAAGATGTCCCACATTGGGATTTCATGGATCTTTTTATTTCTGTGCTGGTTTTAACCCCTGCTTTTCAAAGTGCAGCTGCATGCTCCTAAATATGTGAGTTAAACATTATTGTGCTCTAGATCAAAAACGAGTGTTTCATGCCTTCTCCTGCAATATTGTGTAGTGACAAAGTTCCTGGTGACTTAAGTGGGAGGGAGGCTGCGTCCTGGGAGACAAAACTTAATTGAGTGTAATACCACAGGGCACATAAAGTAGGACAACACAGCCTGACCTGATTTTGCCCATACATAACCCTACTGACATCAGTGGGAGCTGCACATATGCAGTCAGGAGATGACATTTGCCCACTCTTGGCTGCTCTAGGAAATTCCTGCTCGCCTGATAAATCCTATTATTTGATCATGCCATATGCAGGTGAGGGATACACTGAGTAAAGCTGAACAAACACAGCTCAGCTCCCCGCCTGTTTGAAGTTGTGAAAAGACTCCTTTTGACGCTGGTGGTTGTTGGATTGAGCCCACAGTACACAGTGATTCACAATCATTTTCCTCAATGAAAGCAACCAGGTTGGTTTGTTGTTATTTGTGGGATCACATGACTCATGATTTGTGAATCTTTGAATGGCAACTGGACATTCTGATGCCTGTGAACATCAGAATGTAGCTTCCACTGTGTTAGCACAAAATGGTTATTCATACAAAATACTGTGCCAGAACAGACTTGTTTGATACTGTACGCTTATTACGCTCCTGCTTCTAGAAAAACTCTGCAAGTAGAAAGGGCACCATTTGGCAAAGCCAACAAAGCTTACACCAAAACAGTGACTATTCTAAAGGAATTGTTCATGAGTAATCCTTAGACTAATACTTATTTGCATTCATCACAGTCCAATAATTAAAACCAGTGCTTACTGCTGTAGAAAACAGGATGGGGATGACTTACGGAGAAAAGGCTAGATGGGCAAGTAATGTTTCAGCTGTCTATGCTTGGTGCAGGCTGCAGGAGCAGAAGAAGAGCTCAGCAGAACTCCGAATGTCCCAGATTTTGAACCTGGGATTTCTTAAGGCTAATCTTGCTTTAACTTTTGGGTCTGTTTTCCCTCCAGAAAACAATATGAAAAGAATATGGTAGATGGAATATGATTCTTCAATACTTAGGCAAAATGTGAGCATGTTTAACAATACCAGTTACCCACAGGGAGTCCGGTTTTTCACCCTTGGAGACACGCAGGACCTGACAGAAGGCAGCTTCCAGCAGCCTGTTCTCAACTGGCCCTGTATGGGCCAGGGCTGGACCCGAGACCACCAGAGGCCCCTTCTGTTTGAGAAAAGCAATGAAATATTTTAGTGCCTCAAACTAACCAAACCAAAACTGTACTCTTCTTGTAAAATAAGCTTCCTCCACCCAGCAAAACCCTATGATGGGTCTGTGACATAACGCCTTTGTGTGTATCACAAGGATGTTGCTGTAATTGCATACAGATTTATAATCCGTTCCTTTGCAGCGAATGTCATCAAAAGACTCAAGACTTGGAATGATACAGCATTCTCAACTATATTTTTCCTGTGAGCACATCCCGTTTTCAAGGGAGACATCATGGTGTCCAGAGAGCTGGTCCAGATAAGCATGGGGTGATTAAGGGGTCCCCATCTGTCCCTAGAGCTGAGTGAGCTGGGCAGAGCTGCACAAAGCACATGGTGCTCCCACCACATCCAATGTCCGAGTCCTGTTGCCCTTGGGCAGCAGCCAGATGCGAGTTTGGTGGCCAAGAGACCCTCTGCAGTCATGTCACACACATCATCCCTTGTCACCTCCCCTCCTCGGTAATACAAACGGACATTTGTTCACACCAAACTGAGCAAATCTAATATTTATTTCACATTTAGGTCACAGGACAACAAAACAAATATTTTCACCCCAAACACATTTCCTGACCTTGTGGTTTCACTCCTGATGTGCAGCAATATTTGCTTTCACTTAAACTGGAATTAAAATAAGCTACATAGGATCCTGCACTGGGCTTTAAGACAACAGCTCAACTCCCTGTGCACCCGAATATGCTCTGGATGCTGCTCCTAATTTTACTGGAACCAGGACAGGATTATTAAATTCATATTTCCTGGATTTGCTCACTTCTTTTCAGGCCTGAAAACCAAAAATTATTTAAACACTCCAAATGCAAAGTATTAAAAATTATATTTAACAATCTCAGCACAAACAGTGCCTGCAGGCCTCATGAAGATCTGAAACAATCCCATTGTTTGTAAAGATGCACCTTTCAAAGATTATTTTTTCCCTTTCATCCTGTGTAGTCCAAGGATCGCATTAGCACTGCATCACTGAAAGCTCTGAAATGCTCTGTACATGGAAAATTGGCTTTTTCTGGGATAAAGTTTGCACTACTTTCAAGGAAGAAACTACCTAAGAGAGAATTTAAAAGGCTTAAGAAATCTAGTGGTCCCTTCAGGTTTGGAGTAATGAGTAAAATAAAATGCTCTTTCTGATTTCCTTCCCCCTGTAATTGAAATAGATGTCATACTGGAGCTGCAAAACTGCTGCCAAGTTATCACCCAACTGAGCAGATTTACATTGCCTGCTCAACCTCGGCGTGATGTAAAATGCCCAGGATGGCCAATGTAAATTTATTTATAGCCTGGGAGGGTATACTGAGGATACAGGGATAATATTATA
>JBCJKH010035493.1:0-13653 GCA_039877255.1 Loriculus beryllinus
TTTGATGCAGCCCAGGATACGGTTGCTTTCTGGGCTGCAAGTGCACACTGCAGTCGGCTCATGTTCATTTTCTCATCAAACAACATCCCCAGATCCTTCTCTGCAGGGCTGCTCTGAATCTCTTCTCTGCCCAACCTGTAGCTGTGCCCCGGATTGCTCAGACCCAGGTGTCAATGATCAGAGGAATGGAGCACCTCTCGTATGATGAAAGGCTGAGAGAGTTGGGGTTTTTCAGCCTGGACAAGGGAAGGCTTAGGAGAAGCCTTACAGCAGCCTTTCAGTTCTTAACAGGGGCCTTTAAGAAAGCTGGGGAGAGATGCTTCAGCAGGGCCTGTAGCGACAGGGTGAGCCGCAACAGCTTTAAACTGAAAAAGGGGAAATTCAGTCTGGACATGGTACAATGAGGGTGGTAAAATCCTGGCACACGTTTCCCACAGAGGTGGTGGACGCGCCATCCCTGGAGGCATCCCAGTGCCAGGCTGCACGTGTTTCTGCTCAGAATCAGCTCACAATGTCACGGCCATAGAAGCCAGTGTAAGACTCCATAAATTCTTCCAGAGCCCATCTGTTTATAAATAGCCGGGCGGTATCTCTGACCCGGCTGACCCGCGGATGCAGGCACTGTCACCTCACTGGTCACCATCCCTGTTCGCCCTCTCCCTCCGCTGCGGGCCGGCTCACCCCCACTGCCTTCCTCGCTCTGTGGGGAGCTGCCCTCCAGCACTGCAGTTTTCACTCTGCCACCAGCGCTTGCAGGCATTGTCCTACACCCGCGACTGTCACACATAAGGACACGCTACCAAAAAAACCCCCAGACCCATGGAAAACCCGGGGAGAAGGCCCAGGGAGAGGCCGTTGGAAGTGACAGCTCCCGCACACGCCCTCTGCAACCCCTCAGCCCCCGGCGCTAAAGGGACTACATTTCCCGGCAGGCATTGAAGCGAGCCCGCCGGCCCGCCTGACACCGCCATTCCCGGCGCACAATGCGCTTTCCGGCGCGGTGATCGGGAAGGGCTTTGCTGTAGTTCCGGGATCCTCCGGTGGGAGCAGCGCGCACGTGTGGGAGCGGCGCGGCGCGGCCTGACCGCCGCCATGGCGGCCGTGCGGGTGGAGGAGGTGCTGGCTGCCGCCGAGGAGCAGGAAGCGGAGAAGCGGCGGAGCGTGGTAGTGGAGAAGGAGCTGGAACTGGAGTTCGACCTGGGCAACCTGCTGGCGCTGGACCGCAACCCGCCGCCGGCGGCGGGGCTGCGCGGGGCCGGCCCGCAGCGGGAGGCGCAGCTGCTGGCGCTGGCCCGCGACAACACGCAGCTGCTGGTGGCCCAGCTGTGGGAGCTGCCTGCCGAGCGCGCCGGCGGGGCGGGGGGACCGCTGGTGGCGCGGCTGCCCGAGCCGACCTTCCGCCTGCCGCGGGAGAAGCCGCCGCCAAGACCGAAGCCGCCGACGCGGTGGGAGCAGTTCGCCCGGCTTAAGGGCATCCGGCGGCGCAAGCGGACCTCGCTGGTGTGGGACGAGCAGGCCAAAGAGTGGCGACGGCGCTGGGGCTACCGGCGGGCCGGCGGCGACCCGGCCCGCGCCTGGCTTGCGGAGGTGCCGGCGGGCGCCGATCCGGAGGAGGACCAGTTCGCCCGGCTGCGGCGGGAGAAGCGGGAGCGGGTGGCGCGTAACGAGCTGAACCGGCTGCGCAACCTGGCCCGGGCCCACCGGGCCGGGGCCGCCGTCCCCGCCGCGCCCCTCCACCCTACCGGCCACCAGAGCAAGGAGGAGCTGAGCCACGTCTCCCGGGTCGCCCGCGTCTCCACCGCGTCTCTCGGCCGCTTCCAGCCACGGCTGCCCAAGGAGCCGGCAGAGCCGCCGTCCCGTAGCGGCGGCAGGAAGCGCCGCTTCGAGCCGCTGCTGGGCAACCTGGCGGCGGAGCGCAGCCGGCAGCTGGAGCTACTGAAGGACATGGGCAGCAAGAAGCCTGTCCTCGACATCACCCGTGCTGTCAACAAGCAGCTGCGCCAGGAGGAAGCCGAGGCGGCCGCCGCCAAGGGCAAGAAGCAGTCGCAGCGGGGGAAGCGCGGCCGCCGGCAGCAGCGGACTGGGCGCAGCAGCAAAAAGAGTGCGGCCCGGCGGCAGCAGCAGCGGCCTGGGGGCGGCAGCACTGGTGGCAGCAAGAGGAAGAAGGCATGAGGGACTACATGGAGCACGGGGCTGGGGTCACCTGCTGAGGTGTGGGAAGGGACTGTCACTGCCAGCCTCCTGCCTCGTGCTCTGTTCCCATACCTATTTGTCAATAAACATGGTCCGGCCTTTCTTAAAATGTCCTGCGTGTGGCTTTTAGCTGGCAGCCCAGGAGGGCTGTGTTCTCCATCCAGGAGAAACTGGTGGTGCGCCGAGGGTGTGAGGAGCCTGGGGTCCCTCCAGGCAGGGTGTTTCGTGGGGACAGTCAGGTAATGTTCTCGGGTAAATACTTCATGGCTGGCCGTGGCTGTAGCATTCCCAGGCGGGACTGAAGCTAAGCAGAGCTGGGCTCTGCTCGGGGCAAGTGGCCTCGTGGTGGAGCTCTTGCTCTGTAAATCAAGTGTTGCTGCTCAGCTCTCTACCAGGCTCAGTTACAGAAAGAACATGAAAACTTACTGTAAGGCTTATTGCAGGGCCTAAGAAGTAGTACAGATTTACTAGAGAGTTCTGTTGAGTAAAAGAAAAAAAAAAGTCGGTGACCAGCCATTGAACTAGAAATTTGTATTGAACAGCAGTTAAAACATGAGTTTCTCCTTGTATTAATAATAATGTGTCATTTCATAGAAATCGTTTCACAGTGTTTTTCTTTACCAAGCAGTTTGAGACCAGAAGTTATCTCAGACTTCTGCTTATTATTCTGTTTGACTTTGTAGTGTCTCCTGTACACGTGAAATAAAAGAATACACAGTTTGCTGCCCCAAAGTGTAGCTTACCTACAGGACAGATGCTGTCCCTGGGGCTATTCTTGGTAATAGCGGAAGTAAAAGGAGTTCCAGCAATCTGAGGTAAATTAAGTTCTCAAACTTGCAAATAGTAAACTCGTGAGTGGTTACTGTCATCATATTTCACTGCAAAACAGTTTCTGAAAAAGGTGATTCCAGTACTTTTGTTGTCTTCTTGTCTTTCAGTTCAGTGGGATGGCAGCATGTGCAGAAAGCAAAACCTCTTTGTAAGGCAGTTGCTGAGGGCAGAAGGGGTACATACACCTTGGAGTTGAAGGGATTTGGGTGTCTTTGACGGACTGACTATAGTTCTCAACCTATGGGCTTTGCTTAGGGTGTGTTCTTTGCCACTTAAATGTTCCTCACCACGGTGCAGAGCAGACTGCACCGCTGCAGGCTGCTTCAGACTTACTGGTGGCACAAATAGTCTTGTGGGCACAACCCACTGATACCAATCCTTCAGTGTAAGCAGATAGGCAGCGCAGGGGCTAAAGTGTTTGGACAAGTGGGAAAAGTTCTGAAATGCATTCTAGACCCCTGATTCTTTCCACAGGGCACGTCGGGTGCGTCCTTAGAACAGGTGTGGGTTGCGTTTGCAGTTGGGGGACCCTGGGTTACCTCAGGAGCCCTGGCTGCGGGACCGGAGCGAGGACGGCGCTCTCTGCAGCCGGGGTTTGCTCCCCGTGTGACTGACACCGGGGTCGGGGAGCGGGCGGGAGCCGGCGCTGCCCCGCCGCCAGCCCCGAGAGGAGGCGCTGCTGATGGCTCGGCCCCGACCCGCGGCCCCCAGAGCCGCGGCGATGGCAGCCGGGAGGGCGCGGGCAGTCCGCCTCCTGCGGCAGCTGCAGCAGGCCGCGTGAGTGCTGCCGGGCCGGACCGGGCCGGGCCAGCCCAGCCCATGGCAGACACCGCTTCGGCGAGGCTGGAGCCGGAGCCCGGCGGGGTCGCTCGCTGGGTTCCCTCCCTTCATGGGCAGGTGCCGGCAGTGTGGCGGGGGTGAGGCCTGGTGGCAGCCGCGGGGGTCTCCCAATGCCCCTGCCTAGCGCTGACCTCCCGCCTCACATGGGTACCCCCATGGGCCGGCTGCCAGGCCTTACGCGTGCTCTCCTGCCGGTGGGATCGCTGCCGCTCCCCGCGGCGGGCCAGGCCTCCTCACAGCGCCGGGCTGTGCTGGCAGGCCTCGCTGCGGCTGGGCATGAAGGGCCGGTGCACACAGGACACTTGCGCAAGGACGGATTTGTGTTTCTGCTTTAGTTTTCCCGTTTAACCGTGCCGTTTTCTTTTACCTAGATGTCGATGCCCGAGCCATTCCCACACTTATTCCCAAGGTAAGACTTGATTTGCGTCTCCAAATCTGTAGGAGACCATGGTCCTGTAGAGCCAAACATACTAGTGTAAGCTGAGCAGATGGTGCAGGTAGCAGGTAGGAAAGAGAACAATGTATAGGATAAGGTAAGCACTCTATTATTTTCCACCTGTACAGTTATAGTGGTTATTGTTGGAGAGATTTACTGTTTCTGCATAAACCACAACCAATGCATCCTGTCCCTGCTTGCCTTTACTATGAGGCAAGTTGGTCAGAAGTCTGCTCTGGCTGGTACTATTGCTGTCATCACCAGGGCCATCTCAAGATCTGCTTTTGAGGGAAACAATGCACTTTTGTTACATTGAGAAAGAAATAGGAAGTGATATGGATAAGAAGGACCTGTTCACAGAGGTCTGCTTTGGCCGGGGGAGTGTAATCTCCTTAGGGATTTCATACAACTAGCCCTGAGAATGCAGCTTACATAGGCCAGGGTTGTGGAGTAAGAGCAGGAGAGCTGTGCCATGTCACCCTGGAAGGAATTTCTGTTTGCAGTGACTGCAGGGAGGCTATGGGAATAGTTATCTGTGTGCTGGTCAATACCCGGATCCAATAAAAATTCGTGTTTCAGGCCATTATTTAAGCAGTGTGTAATTTTGAGTGGCTTGGTTTCACCTGCTTTACTTAAGACACTCTTTAAAGAATTACCATTACCATTTTACATATGGAAAAGCCATATATATGTTCAGGTATTTGTTTTGCTCAAGACCATCGTACAGCAAAACAATAGCACAGCTGAGAAATAGAATCTCATTCTTCTGCTTGTCTGCTTGATGACCTGCTCAGTCAATTCAAACTAAGCCCTTGCTAAATAGATGTCTTCATTAAAAACCCTCTCTGAAAGTTTTAGGCAGCAGTTGAGTCTAGAATGTAGCAAGATGGTATCAGTTCAGTAAGTCTCTAAATAGTGGGAACTGATTTACCATGACTGTAGCAGAGAAAAAACGTTTGTTTTGTTTCTTGGCAGTGTTCAAGCAAATAGTGGAATTTTCGACTCAGTAGAATTCTTCCTGAAAGTTAAGTCTGGCTCAAGAATATAACAGCAGGGCATCTATTGTATTAGTAGAAAGCAAGAGAGTAAATGGCTTTGACATATTCTGAGCCTGTCAAACTAATGACTTGAGAGTACAGCAGACTCAAACTCCAGGAAAGGTCAAACATGTACAGCCTGGCAAGAGACAGCAATGAAAGAACTGATAGCAGCTGGCCTGAGCTTGACTAGAAAGTGCATAAAGGATTTTAATACATCTGTCTGTTACTGTTGTGGGTCAGTGCTTCAGTACACTCCAGCATGTCAGTAAGACTCATTATCATGGCTTCGCTAATTCTATCTGAATCCAAATTGCATATTTTCAATTAATATAGCAGACAGAAGGCATGACTTCAGCACGAAGAGCAGAATGCCTCTTTTGATCTCTTCTTGGGAGAAGAACGGGGTGTTTCAGTTCATGTAGTTTGTTCCACTTTGGAGCAGAATCAGGATATGTAAGAAATTGAGGGTTTTGTGGTAATTCATGCAAGAATGACATGGCAGAGAGGGAATGTGACTGAAATACTATACGTATAAATATCTTCTCTCTTCCATTGAATGAAGTTGATAGTGACCCACTGCTCCTTATTAAAACTCTGTTTATTATGAGCAA
Source organism: Loriculus beryllinus (assembly GCA_039877255.1). Lineage (NCBI taxonomy): Eukaryota > Metazoa > Chordata > Aves > Psittaciformes > Psittacidae > Loriculus > Loriculus beryllinus. Next base: position 5,952 of record JBCJKH010035493.1, read on the forward strand.
TGCATGGAATTTCTTAATTTTCAAGCAAGGAATTCAGTTTCAGCTGCAAGTTCATGACTAGGCAGAAGTAAAAAGAAGTGTAAAGACCTGTTAGTATCACTCTTACATGTACAAAAGATGTTCTCTGTCCATATGCATATGGACGATGTCTCACAGATTTGTCTTAAAAGTTGTTCTGAAGGTTATCATGTAGCCCTTACACATTTGTAACTCCTCTCAACCTGTATGTAGCAGCCTGTATGCTCTGAAGATAATTAGTGCTACTTGGTATGTGCTGCTTTGGTCTTTGCAGACAGCCAACAAATTCTCATGCAGACTTCTTGCTGAGTTACTCAGGTTTTACAGGAAAGAATTCTTGAAAGAAGGAAGAAAACACACTTGGTTTGACTTCTATGAATCAAATTAAGTACTTGGATCATTTAATCTCACAAACAACAAGGGCTGAAGCGGGCAACTGTTACCAGACAAGCCAAGATGACCTGTGCAAATGTATTAGTGATTTTAAAAGAAAAGGAGTCTGTCAAGCTAGTAGTGATACACAGATTAAAGTCACTTTTTGTTCCCTAATTTTACTGTTTCATTTCCATTCTAGTCCCTGAACGGCCTACCCTGGGAAATACAGACTATGCATTTGAGGTAGATTGAATAATAAAATATATTGGATTTAAAAATATCTTTTATTCTTACAACTATGTCATTTAACAAATGTTCATGTTGGTAAATATTTGTATTTCCCTTTGACTGCTTGGGACTTGATGCATTTCTCAATTTTTCCAGAAAAAATACTTTTTTCCTTTTTTTTTCCTTTTTTTTTTTTTTTTTTTGGTAGATGTCCATTTCAAACATCCGATATGGAGAAGGAGTTACTAAAGAGATTGGCATGGTAAGCACCCATAGCCTAAGTACGTCACTGGTGAAGAGTTATTTTCTAAAGGGCTGCTTGTGCTATCAGTCCATTTTACGAGCAAAAACTTGTATGTGGTGTGTCTGAATCTCTACTGCTTTGCAGTCTCTGTAGTCACCTGTGTAAGTGTAAAAAAGGTTGGAAAATACTCTTTACAGAACAGAAGCATGTTACATCAATGTTGCTGTGGTAAAAATGAGCACAGGAAATGCAGCTTTGTGGATAATACGATCATTGATGATTTACCAGGATTATACAAGAATATTTGACAGGGAATTTAATGCAAAAAGCTTTGAATCCTGGTGACTCACCAGGATTTTCTCAAGAACACTTCTGTCACTTCTGGTGCTCATTAAAATGAATCAGAGACTTTCCATTAAGTTAGCTGGATATTCTACGTTTGCACTGTGAAAATGTATAGTTTTTGTTTCAGCAGTGGGAGATGATTCACCTGAGTACATTGTTCCAGTTTGCCTTTGTCACAAGGTTTCTTCATTTGTCACTTTTTCCTCTCTTCCTGGCATTAATGGCGTTAACAGTTCTCTCTTCTTTGCAAATTTGTAAAGTAAATTAATAGTAAATGTTATACAGAACTTCTGTCTTTAAACAGCATTAGGATTATTTAGAATTGCATGTATTCAATAGCTATTGTGACAATTAATTTAGCAATGGTTAGCGTGTAGTAGTATTTTTCCCCTTTTTGCTACCTTATTTTGATTTTTCCTCAGTAAATTAATATTCAGTCTTAAATTTTGAAGATTTTAATGCTGTGCTTTGGTAGGCAGCTAAGGGAGACCTAACCTGTGTACAAAGCTTTTTATGTCACACGAATTGTGTAGGAAAAAAAATACTACCAGAAAATATTTCACATTTTACTGTAGTCTTAAGTGGCTCCTCGTGGTTTTCACTTATTCAACGTCTTTATCATTAGTTTTCTTCTATCATAAAACTTCACCTATATAAGTTGGCTACCCTTATTCTTTATGCTGTTTTCTGCATCCTCTATGTATGTGGTTAATCCTCTTTTTCTTTAGCTGATACTGTTTCAAAAATTTTGCAACTATAACCAACTATTTTTAGTTTGGGTTTTGTATTATTTTTAAATTATTCTAGTTGATTTGGATTAGTATTTAAATAGTTTAATTCATGATTTTATGCCAGTTTGTTTTGTTTTTTGATTTCATTGCTATTGTAGGACCTGCAGAATCTTGGTGCTAAAAGAGTTTGTTTGATGCCAGATAAAAACCTCTCCCAGCTCCCTCCTGTAAATGCAGTATTGAATTCCTTGGCAAAATACGGTATCAGCTTTCAGATGTATGATAATGTCCGGGTGGAGCCAACAGACCAAAGGTACTACTTCTGATAACATGCTTCTCCAACTAGTGCCTTGGCTTTTATAGCATGCCATGCAGCTGCTTAAACACTCCCTTGTGACCTGTATGCCGGTCTTAATAGCTAGTTTCTCTATGTGCTGTTTTTCTTCTGACTAATTGGAAAGCTTTTCTTGTTTTCCAAGTTTCCTGGATGCCATTACATTTGCTAAAAAGGGAGAGTTTGATGCTTACGTTGCTGTTGGAGGTGGGTCTGTAATGGACACCTGTAAAGCTGCCAACCTCTATTCGTCCAGCCCTATGTCAGGCTTCTTGGATTATGTCAATGCTCCTATTGGGAAAGGGAAGCCTGTTACCGTGCCCCTCAAGCCACTTATTGCAGGTAAAGAAGGAGGAGAAGGGGACTCATTCTATACTCTATATGATATTTTTGCTGAAATCAGCTTACCATGACTGTTTCAGCTTCCTTTCAGCTCCTCTAGTTGTATTCAGCAGCAATTTTGCTGTTTACTTCCATGAAAATTAATCACAGGTTTTGTCATTAGTTTGTCTACTTTAGCCAAATTTGACTTCTTTTACTGAGAAAAGAGATCAAAGTTTCTCTTTGACTTGTTGGCTTCTGATCAGGGGTACCGCCGCGATTTCCTGGTGGCATTGCTATTGTGGTTTTATTTATTTATTTTGCAATATTATATATTATTTATTATTTGTTGTTATCCTCATTCTTCTTTTTAAGTTCCTACAACATCTGGAACTGGAAGTGAAACCACTGGTGTTGCCATTTTTGACTTCAAAGAACTAAAAGTAAAAACCGGTGAGGTTTGTTTTTTTGTCTGCAGTTCAAGACAATGACTTTTCTGATGTCTTCATTATTTCTCTTCCTTAAAATAAAGGGATACTGCATGTCATTCCAGGTGTCATTCTGTTTGATTGAACTGCCGCAGGCAAATTTGAAGAGCTTAAGGGTTTCCTCTTTGAATTAAATTTATGACATAGTGACATAGTGAAATACCTATGTAATGTAGTGGATTATATTTTGAAGGCAAAACAGGAAACTAAGGTCTTTCAAGTCCTTAAATGGCAGAAAATTTTAATTGCAGAGGAAATTTCTACTTGCATCCAGGCTCAAACAACTGTTCTTTATTTCCTCTGTATTTTTCTTTCTGCTTTTAAGACTTCTGTTTCTTTGTTGTATAATTGCAACCAAATGTTCCTTTTCCTGACTTTTGAAACCTCAGGCCTGAGATGCTCTGCAAGTACAGGGCACTGTCTTCCTTTGGTCTTTTCATCCCTGGCAAATAAAAATTAAGGCTAAAATGCCATCTTAAGCTTCATAGCTGTTTTGAGGTTTACTCAAACACAACATGTGGATTTTATATGCTGCACAGTGGGTACATGGGACCCAAATGGGTGTGCTAAGGAGTTCTGCCTATAGCTCAGTTTCCTAGTCTGTATGTAGTCAGTCTGTCTGTATTTCTGTCTCTCTCAAAGCTACATCTGTGCCCCCATAACAAAAGTATGAAGGCACAGTTATTGCAAATACTGAAGACACCAATTAGCCATGGCAGTTAATTGTAAACACAAACCAGTCTTGTCATCTGATTGTTCACAGAAGATACAAATCTAAGAATATTGTTGCAGATATAATTCAGCACAGACATTTTGAAAGCACAGGATGTTCAGAAAGGGTTAAAAATAGAGAACATTCTGGTGTAATTCAGGCAAAAGTCTCAAATCATCTAACTCTCTCACAGGGACTTAATCATCGGTAAGGCTTACATTCATAGGTACTCCTCAGTGTCCCTTCTTTCTCTTTGCTTTTATCTTCATAGTTTCAAACCATTTCCCCTCATTATTGTTAAGTTTTGAACATTAAGCTTGCCTTTTCTATTCTGTTGCAAAAAATCTTTAACCCCTTTTTCTTACTTACATATTGCAGGTATTGCTTCAAGAGCCATTAAGCCAACATTAGGCATCATTGATCCTTTACACACACTCTCTATGCCTGAGCGAATAGTGGCCAACAGTGGCTTTGATGTGCTTTGGTGAGTTCTCTGTAGAGGCTGCTACTTGAATTTCTAACAGGTTTGGTTTTTTACTGTGATGATTGCAGAAAAAATATAAGGCACAGAAAAGGATGATCTTTTTTCTTCCTTTCCTGTTCTCGTGAAAGTGGTCTCTGTTATACTTTTATTTAATTTCATGACCTCCCTCAGAATGTATGAGAAGAAATCACTCATTTGCAGGAATTTTAGTATGTTTGCAGTGCATTGGAGAAGCCACTTGCTTCCAGGATGGTTGTTGTCAGGAAAGAGAGTCCAGACATCCCTTTTTAAGAGGTCATGTAGATGACTAATCACAATTGCAGCAACGTTTAGCATGTCTCATAGAGAGGATTTTCTAATAAAAGCCACAATGTGTCAACAAAAATTTCTGATGACTTGTGGGATGTTGGCAGGGCTTAGCCCATTTAAGACCATTTTCAAACCTGTCTCATAATTTGCTTTTCGCTTGGCACAAAATTTTCTTCACCCTAAACCTACAGCTTTTAACTGCACAAAATGCATGGAAGTTTCTGTTCAGAGGGGCAGAGCTTAGTGTGCTCTGGATGCTGTTTATGTGGAAGCAAAAGATGTATAATGAACCTGATTTCTTGGGCTTGGGTGAAGTATCCTGAACTGCAGTGTCTGTAATTTGAGGAGTTTGTTCATATGTGAAAATGGTTTGGCTGTAGTTCTGTACATCTGAATATGGATATGTAGGCAGTGCCCCTTTTTTATGTCATCACATTCATGAGTCTCGGGGAGACGAGACTGTTGGCAGTTCCATTTAGCTGAAATATCATACTTCTAATTTTTTAACAGTCCATACCTCTGAAAGAAGGGTGGTTTACAACGCTTTCAGTGCTAAAGTCTCTTACGGTCCCTGTCTGACAGAGAGGAAGTGCATCCATTGCAGACGTACAGAGCTCTTTGGTGAAAAGCATTACACACCAAGATGCCAGTTCATGCAATCTAAATTTAAGCATGATGTGACCTGATAGACTGTGATGGTGTTTGGATTGTCTTCTGTGTGGAGAGTGAAGTGCTCTGGAAGTGCCCAGTATTCTCCCAGTGGTCAATGAGATTGTGTTTCTATTTTTGGCAATTATTAAAACACCGGAACAGCAGAAATAAATGAGAAGAACCTGCATTCAAAGGACAGCAGGGGAGTAAAAAAGGAGCTCTCTCACTTACATAATTCATGTTTCAATCTTCCTTTTAGCCACGCTCTAGAATCGTACACAGCTCTTCCTTACAATATGCGCAGTCCCTGCCCTTCAAACCCAATTAACCGGCCAGCTTACCAAGGCAGCAACCCCATCAGTGACGTCTGGGCTCTCCATGCTCTGCGCATTGTGGCTAAGTATTTGAAAAGGTAACACATTTAACAGCCACCTCCCTCACAGTATGTTCAGTGTCCAAAAAGGGACGCTTAGAAGAACATAAACTTTAGGCTGAAATAAGGCAAACTGCAACATTAAACCTTCATTTTCTACCCTAGATTTCTCTTAAATAAAGCAAAAAGTTTTGAAAGTAAAATCAGGGTTACTAAGTTGTCTTGAAGAGACAGCTTCTTAATGCACTGTGGATCTGTTTCATAAATTCTTCCACCAAGAAGGTAAATATGTGCACTTACGAAAGTGCAGAATCATGCATTTACTGAAAACTAGCTCATACTTAGAAGATCTTCAATTTACATTAAGTTTTTACTTAACTGGGATTAGTTTGGTAGGGACCAAACTTCAGTTTGATCCCTAAAAAAATATATTCAGCCTGTATACAGTTTTTGTATCCCGTGTGCGCTTCTATTAAAGATCAGTGTGAGATTTCATATTTTTAAAGACTTTTTACAGTACCTGGCTAGTCAAAGTAGTTGTTCGTTGTCCTTGTGGAATCTATTCATGAGGCTTTTCTTCATCTTGTCAAATTACACAAGCATTCTGATGCATAGGAAGGCAAGGAGTTCTTCCCACACAGATGGTGAGGTCCAGACCACCACCTAATGAGATGGTGAGAAATCTGGAGGGATCTTGGAGTGGTAGAGAGGATTGCCAATGCTCTTAAGCAGAATTGTTAAACTGCTGAGATGAATATGGCTAAATTCACTCTACTCTTTTCAGAAAAAAATGAAAGGAAACTTGCCATTCACTGAACCGGTTTGATCTAAGTATCGATCCCAAAGCAGTTCTCTGGTTGAACTGTGACCTGATACTATTTCCAGCATTTTTATCTCAGCTTATCTTAAAAGTTTTTGTATCTCTGTCTGTAAAGAAGCCCTCTCTGACTTTTCCATACTGAATTACCAATCTGTTTGTGACTTCACTGGTACCATTGCCTCCATGGTGCACAGAGCCATCAGAAACCCTGAGGACCACGAAGCAAGAGCCAACATGCACCTAGCAAGTGCTTTTGCTGGTATTGGCTTTGGCAATGCTGGTGTTCATCTCTGGTGAGTATTGGCAAAATATTAACCCCATCCAAAGTCAGCTTCTAGCTAATGTTTGCTTCAGATTGTCAATCGCATTGCTGCTTTTGTTGCTGAGTATACAGTAGGACGTTGTAGTCTGGTTTGTGATGCAGGGGGAGTCCTGTGCTGTGAGAAACTGATGGGCCCTTGGCATTTATGTGTATAAAGATTGTGTATTCTGGCTTCTGATACTCAAATCCAACCATGTGAAAGTTACATAACATGGCCTTCTTTACCTTACTTGTCAGTAAAAAACATAGGGAAAAGAAAAATCAGTGGCATGTAAAATGTTGGATTTCATGCCAGATGTTCTGCAGTGGGACAGCAATGAGGTAATTCCTGAACTGATGCAATTGTCTGTAAGTTTGTCTATTGGGTAGGCAAACGGCAGGCTAAAATGAGCTGCAGTTAATATTGCCAGGCAATGTAGTTTCATACAAGTGAAAATCTCAAAGGAGCAAAGCTTAAGCCTGAACTGTGTGGAGAATTATTAGCAGTTATTTTCCTTGGCGACCTTCCTTTCATGCCTTTTGTTTGAAAAAAAAACGCACTCTTTAATTATAGTTCAAAATTCGTGTTTATTTTTCTTAGGCAATGTGATCACATAAGGGTGCAGATTATGCTATTTTGGGCATATGACTATTATTTTAGTAACTGAACATCTTTCCAGTCCAGCCGATGGAGTAATATAACTTTGCACATGCAAAGTAAGAAGGTACTACTTTTTACAAGTAGGTCCTTAAGGTGCAAGAGGTGAGTCATCTGTACTTAGTATCCATACAGTTTGAGTACTGGGGCTCTTCATCAGGGACTGTAGTGGTAGGACAAGAGGTGGTGGGTTTAAACTTGAACAGGGGAAGTTCAGGTTAGATATAAGGAAGAAGTTCTTTACTGTCAGGGTGGTGAGGCACTGGAATGGGTTGCCCAGGGAAGCTGTGAATGCTCCATCCCTGGCAGT
>JBCJKH010035494.1:4617-26497 GCA_039877255.1 Loriculus beryllinus
TCAATAGAAAAATGAGCCTTTTATATACATGTGCAGATACTGCATACATGTGGCTAAGCCTGCCAGATAGCAACATTCATGTGTGCATGTGAGATCTGAATATTGAGTTTTACTTAAGGAAGAGGGATGAAACTTGATCTCAAAGCAAGATAGTGCAATGCATTTAGGACAACGATTCTTCAGTGACTTATCAGGGAAACTTTCAACCTGAGCTTAGGCATAGATCAAAGCATCATTTCGTACACATGCCACAACCATTTCATGCACCACAGCTGCCTGAATCATCTCCCAGCCCTTCCTGTGTGACAGTGATTGAAGTGCTGCTTGCCAGAGGTGTTTTCAAAGCCTCAGCACTACATGACAGTTGGCAAGGAAAGGGGTCCCCAGACCCTGTTTGTAACCTTTTATCCTCCACATTTCCATTTATCAGCAAGGCTGATAAGTCAGGAGAGAATTTTGTCCTCAATGTGTTTTCAGAGTAGTGTGTTCTTAAAGCTACCTTTCACACCAGCTTGCTGAAATACACATTGAAGGCGGTGTGATGAGGAGTGGGGAATGTACATGCAGGTTCTTCCATGAAGCAGCAAAATTGTTTGTGTGTGCAACTCTGCCTCCCACAAGCTACTTTGATAATGTACACTGTAGGTGTCCAAGTAAAAGATACTAAGTGCTGCGCTTCAAATTTGATGTTTCAACTACATTGCTTGTAGTCACTTCAAGGTCTTGGTAAATACGTTTTCTGCAGACAGTTATCAATGAAAGGGAAAAACTGTCTTGGTTTAGATCTTTCTGTATACAGGAATATGGCACTTTATAGGTTCAATTCAAGATATTAGGAAGGTTTTCAACCACATGTAACCACAGGTGATTCATGTAAGGCATATATCTTCTGTAAGCTTCTATGAGCTTCTACCTAGGGTATATGTTGTGATTCACTGTAAATTAGGTGAATTTCTGATAAACAAATATATTTAATTTTGAATGTCATACAGCTTAAAGCTGTGACTCTATCATTAGCCAGTGAAATCAGATTTGGTTAAAATAGTTCTTGCACTGAAAAAGAAGTTCTAGAAATTAACAACAATAAATTCACAGGTTTTAGACCATGTTCACAAGGTAGCTGAATCAGCATAGTTGAGGGAGTTAGCTTCTGGGGTGGGGTGGGAGTGTGAAAGTGTGCCTAGGCATTCGGGAGAGAATATCAGTCTCTCAAACTGGCTTTGTCATTGAGGGAATCAGCCACAGCTTGACTCACAAGCAGGGATGGCTTCTCTTGGAGGAGAAACCATGGTTCATGCCTACAGCAGCCTACCAGACCTCTTCTGGAAGAAGTCTGTCTTGTAAAGATGGCATAACTGCTCATGTAGTAGCAGAGATCTCCCATGACTCCTCCTGTAGCAACCACAGCTTGTAGCTCGGTGCATTAAAGGAAACTGGAAGCAATTCAGTGTTACTTTATTATAGTACACTATAAACTAAACCAGCGGCTAAATAGGTTGCTCGGGCATTCCTGCAAAGAGTTTGGGAGTAGGGGGTAACTGGGAACACGAATGATGTTGGCCATCACAGGATAACCTCCCTGCTGCTGCTGAATCCAAGCCCTCAGAGTGGAGGCAGGAAATCCCTATCCTAATCTGCAGTCAGAGCTCTTGAGTCCTTAGAGAGGTTGAGACTCCCTGAGCTGTTCAGAGCCTCCCTCGTGCCACCACAAAACCAAATCAGCTGTTCTGCACATTGCATCCTTATTCCTCTAGTTTTCTGCAGTGTGCCTCTGTTCAGCAGCATCTGCAGTGCAGGGAAAGGGGCAAACCTGCAAAATGGGGTAGAATATCAGTTTCCAGAATCTTTCTACAGGCACGGTGGGAGCTGCTCAGTCTGTAATTTTCCTCAGTTACTAAGGAAATTTTAAGGCAGGGGGAGGGCAGTGCTGTGTGTAGCAGTAGTTAGAAGCAATAAAATGAAGATAAATAAGTATTTTCACATAATAAACGAAAGGGAGAGAAAAGTTCTGCTTCTTTAGCCAAGGGTACATGAGTCTGCAATACTGTTCACTCTTGGTTTAAAGCCTGCAGATGTCTCACACAACTCAAGTTCTGCCTTTGCTGCTGGGACTACCTGTTAGCATGAGGTGCTGTATGCAAATAGGAGTGTGTGTGCTGGGCTGCATTGTTGCTTCTTTCTTCATAGTGTTTACAAGGCCAGGCATTTGCACTCAAGCTCTCCAAATATCCCCAATTCTGACAAAGACATCTTCCTTTTCCCTTGAAGATGATCCTACACCTGCCTCCTCTCTGGGCTTCCCAGTGCTTTCCTGACTTCCTGCAGACCCATCTGGAGTGCCTTGGAGGTGCTCCATGTAACCTGTCAACTGGATCCTTGTTTTGCTCTCATCCCTTCTGTCATTTCTCCTTCACTGCATTAATGAACAGACCTCAAAGGCCTGCTATTTCTGCTGTGTTTACTTATTTGCTCTTGTATTTGAAGCTATTAGTCTATACCATGATCATAATTACTTCTGTGATGCACCAAGCTTGAATTCCCCTGATCTGTGGGGCAACTTTGCTCCAGTCCACAGTATATTGCTGGACTAGCTTGTTGGTGGACCAAGCAGCCACCTGCTTTGCCAAGGTGTGTGAGAACATGTGTTTCTGCTGCAGGTTTACAGATCACTCCTGGGGACCTGGAAGAAGTACCTACTAAATTGCGTGAGTGAGCCAGGCTTAACTTTCTTATAATGCACTGATATAAATGGTGTGATAAGTCTGAATGGTGTCATAAGTGTGAGAAACAGGTGGTGGTAAGTTTTAGAAATAGTTGGTAGTAAGTTTGAGAAATAGTTGAGTTGTGAATTAAGCTTATGACTCAAAGGTTATTGATGTTGTCTATCAACTAGAGGATCATGGAAAATTCCAGCTGTACATTTGGTGTGGGCAGTGCTATGTATTGGAAAGCAGTTGCTTTTCACTCACTTGGTAAGACCTTTGCTGGCCTTTGTATCCTACATCCATGAAAATACAGACATGTACAATTGGAGAGAGTAGAGGGAGGAAGAGGAAAGCTACATGGAAAAATACTTCATAAATGAGTTGTAGAGGATCAGTAGGGAAGAAGGACAGCAACATCTCTTTAAATGAATGGTTTGAATTATTGCAGCTTTTCCTTCATTCCAATTTACTCAAGCTGTGCAAAACAGCTCTAGGTAAAGCATATTCTCATTATGGTTTTTGTTGATTAGAGAAAGAAAAAAACCCCTTTAGGTGGTTTAGGACTGTACTGAGGACATACGCATGTCTTGGGAGATGCTCTTGTTCAGGCTGTGAGTTATGATGGAAACATCTGACACTAAGCCTGTGTCTTCTAAATATACCCTCTAAACTCAAACAGTTTGAACAAAAAGAAAATTAGATGGGTACTATCAAACATCTCGTTTGCTAAAAAAGGCTGCTTTTGGATTGGAAATTCCCAGATCTGTGTACACAGTCTCAATGGATTCAGCAGTAGTGTTCAATGGGTCATGAAATCTTTGTTCTATATATAGGAAAAATGCACTTCTACTGCAATATTGATTGCTGTCCTTTTCCATGTAAATTATTGTAGTTTAAGGTTACATACATATAGAAATAAAATATGCTCGTAAATCTGTCTTCCTACCTACGTTCAGCTAAGAATGATTGTTTTGCAAGCTAACCACCTGTGTTTCCTTTCGTTTAGATTTTGATGTTTCAACCCAGGCAGATAAAATTGAGCATGAATTTAAGAATCTCATGAACTGGAGCTTTGATCCTTTCCTTTCAGAAACCTATCATTTTTAATGCACAGGTTTGCTGAAGTGTGATCAGTTAGGACACAGGCTATGATTCTGAGTTGATTTCATTGTACTATTGGAAAATTCAGCAGATTGTTGCAAATTTGGTCTTTGCAAAAATGCTCAGATGTACACATCCATGAAATCACTTGAAATACTTTTTGTTCTGCCATCTTTCAGGGTGGAGCATGACAGCAATTTTCAAGGAAAAGTTGCTTTCAGATTATGCTTCTGTCTGAAAACAAATGGGATGATAGAACTTCAGAGTCCAGAAGACACACTTTATCTGTATTTTTTTAGCAAACTTTTGCTGTAGTAGCACTAAAAGCGTGCCATTAGATGACTGTTAGGTAGAGAAGCATAAAATTTAGCCAGGTTTTCCATGAGTTATGGGCAGTGAGCAGGGCTTGCCAAGGTAATGAGAACTAATGCTAGGTGAGAGCTGTTGAGACAAACCAAAATATGTTGGCTGCTACCTGGCTTCATCTCTCAGCTTCATTAGCTAAGCTATGTGGTAAAACTCCAGTTTGCAGCCTGATTCAGGAAGGTATTCAAGCACATGAAGAGTCCTGCTTCTTTCAGGGTTTGAAGTGAGGTATGTATTTAACTGCAAGTTTTGGGTGAAAAATCCCACAGTGGTGTATTTCACTGACAAAACATCAAAGCCCCTCATTCTAACTGTGATATCAAGATGAAGGAGCATATGTGCTGATAGAGCATGGATTGTTGGACATATATTTTGTTTCAGCATACATATTTTATGGGAAGCACCTCACAAAGAAACTGTGTATTAATTCTCAGTGTAAACCCTAAAGTGGAAAAGTGGAAGTCTGCAGATACCTTCTGTGAATACTTAATAACTGTTGCATGCAACTTTTAGAGTTTCTTAATGAACTTTTTCTCTGCTAACAGAGTCCTTGTGTAACTGCTGGCCACGAGCACCATGTTATAAGAACTGACAAATGAAAGGCCAAATAATACGTTAATTACCTCTTGTTGAAATGTGTCGCTGTGACCTTTTTCTGTATGGCACAAACCATTTATTTTTTGCAGTGTCTAAGATAAGTTATTTAAGCGCATTATGAAATCTATGCAGGGCCTATTCCTGGAAGCTTTTGTGGACCAAATATTCTCATTGCTACAGTACAGGTCTACAGCCTAATCCTTGACAGGTGTGACTTGGCCTTGGGTTACATCAGCTCTGCCAGCTATCCAAGCCTGGTTTTGTGCACAGACTGTCAGTGGGACTAATTGAAGGGACACATCTTTCTAGAATCAGGCTGAAGAATTGCTCTGTGGTGTTTGTTTCCGAGGGTACATTTAGGACGCAGTTAGTTAGGCGAATATTTGCAAGATGCGCTTAGGTATCCTCAAATGATACAATTAGGCCAAGCTGTTGAAAACAGTATGTAAGGGGAAAAAAAGTCTTGCAGATACTCAAACAATTATTAACATCCTTGTAACTTGCATTCCATATCCACGTGAGCCTTGTGAATGAGCCCTCAGCAAGGCAGCCTCTCCCACAGTTCCCTACAGTTCCCTAGGATCTTTAAAAGTATCCCCAAGAGAACATGTTGGTGTTTGTGGGCTGGAAGAATTGAGTCAGGGATTCAAAAATCACACACTTGCAGAATGCAAATGGGTAGGACCTCCAGAAATTACAGTGATGATAGTTTTGCTTCTAAGCCATCCTTGTCTGTTGCTGGTTCTCCAGTCTTTTTATTCTTGTTGCTGTCCCCCTGAAAGCTCTCAAGTATGCCTACATCTTTCTTAGGCATTGATACCCCAAATGAAAGTCAGTGACATGCTTCTCAGGTCTTACCAATGGCCTCCCTTTTAGTACCTCAAATCAGAATAGTTAGGGTTGGAAAGGACCTTAAGATGATCTAGTTCCAACCACCAAAGTATAAGACTGGCTGATTTTTTTATTTCATCGTCACAAAATTGATTCTTCTTTGGCTTGTGAGGCAGTATAACACTGTTCTGTGCACAAATGCTGCCTAATGAGAGGTTCCCCATTATAGACTGCAAGACAGTACACAGTATAATATAGTACGGTACACAGTCCATATTAAATTGAGAACAGTAAGCTGAGCATCTCAATAACATATTAACTCTTTGCAGTCCTGACCTGTATGAGATGACTAAGGCCTCACAACCAGCATTAAGTTTTCTTGCATGTAGTGTCAGAAAAATATTGAACATGTAAAGAAAGTAAAGAGCAAAATAGCAAACAGAGCAAGTGAAGCCATCTGAATCCTTCATTGAGAAGTGAAACTGGCAGGGAATTGGAAGAAATGACTGCAAAGCCTTAGAATTTTCTAGAGTGCTGCCTAGAAATGGCAGGATGAGCGGTCCCTCAGCCTGCCAGAAACAGCAAGTCCCATGGTACTGGTGGTACTGATCACTAACACTTTCTTGTGGAAACATGAAGTAGACCATAAACTTCTTAACAAAGACATTTAGAAATGTCAAGAATGCTTCAATTGACAACAGAATGTCACTTGGAATAAAGCGCATCTTGACACCAAAGCAGATGGCAGATGAAACAATTGAGCATTATGCCACATAGCTGCACAATAAATAAGTGAAGTCATATGAATTTGAACAGCTACCAGCCTAGTTAGTGACTTAATAAGTTGCCTTCTAACGTATCACAAGGTGAAAACAGGATACAGGAAACTCATCTACTAAGAATAGTTGGGGTTGGCAGGACCTAATGAAAAACTGTCCTCTACTGCTCATAAATTCAGAAGTGATACTCAAGCTACCTTTCAAGAAGAAAGCCTAAACTGTCAGAGTTTTAAAAAGGGTGCATGAGCAAAATCCTATATATTCTAACTCTACAAAATGTGCAGCCATTTATATATGGAATATTGCTGCTTACCTCCTCTAATTAAGATCTTCCTTACTCTGTTTTCCTATTCATTATTTCTGGTGGATTTAAAAGGATTTACTTGTGATTCACTTTGGTGTAAATGAAATGGGAACTGGGATCTTGAAACAGGAGCAAAAATTTACAGGTGATGGCCTGATTCTAATTTAGTCAGACATCCCTTTGCACTTCTCTAACTGTGTAACAGAATTGTGAAGCAAATGTGAATATAATCTATATAGCCAATGAGATGCAAAATAGATTTTGTATCAAAAATCATCAAGGCTGAAAATGGCTTTGCTCCTTAGGACCTGAGCATAGATGAATTAATTTCTTCTCACATATGCACTGTTATAATGAGCCAAAATTCAACTGGAGGCAGTTAGAATTAGAAATTAGTGTATTTACATACTGAGAAACAGTGTGTGAAAAGAAAATGAGATCTACCTAGTTCCTCATTCATTTCCAGGTTTCTTCCTATTAGTTACCTTTATTTTAGAAAATAATTTGTAAAGCATGATTAGTCTTTATAGAATGCTAAGATCTCTCTGATTTTATTGAAAACTACCTTGAGTTTCATTTGCACAATAATTCATTTATTGTGAAGAATTACTGAGAAGTGTTTGACAGTGAAGATCTCTAAATATTTAAAATTCAAGTGCTGCAGAGGGTCTCATCGCATTAGAAAGCAATCAACCATCTTGAGACAGGTTAATAAAAGATCTTAAACTCATCATCAAAAGGCACTCTTGACCTCCATTATCAGGCACAGGACTCCTAATGATTCATTGATCACATTTTCTCTGTTCCAGAAAAATATCATGAGCCTAAAGGTTTCAAGATATCCAACGTAAGAGATTTTTTTTCCTGCCTCACAACTACATTTGACAGATGACCTTTAGTCTTTCTTTCACATTAGTGAGATATTTAACAAAGATAATGCAGATACATTTTTCACAATTATCTGATGCACATGCTCACAGAATCCTCTATTTGGTACCACACAGTAAACAGATAAAGAGTCTTGCTTCTGTAAATGCCTTCATTATATATAAGTGCCTTGCTTTCTGCTTTCTTCCTCCAGTACCATCACAAGGTTTAAAAGCCTCTGAATGATTCTATGATTCTATGAATGCATAGTTAACTTGATGCTGCTTCAGAGGGAGATTGGTGCAGGTGTAGGTACACAGGAGGTTTTCAGGAGGGATGTGTAGTCTGTTTACATCCCTTCCATCCAGTGTGCCAACAACTGCACTTGCATTTTCGAAGTACCAAGAGGTCCCATGTACTCAGTGTTTTGGTTTATACCTTTGCTGTTCTGCAGTTCAAGGGGCAGACTGTGGCTCTCCTTTCCATCCTGAGCTCACCTGAATTTTCCTGGCGTGGGTACAGATAACAAGGGAGCTGGGACATTGAGGACATTTGCAGCCAAATGTTCATCCAGGGTCCTGGGCAGATTTGCACAGTCTATGCAGAAACACTTGCTGTCAGTGCCAGGGCTAGCAGCTGAAGGTGACTCAAGTGTGCCTGCAAGAGCTGCAATCACACCTCTGTATCATGGAAATATTCCAATTTTCAGTGCTTCTTCAGCCCTGGCAAGTGTCTCCTGCCTAAACTTCAGGTCAGAGGTGTTGTGGAAGACATAAGATTGCACAAAAGTGTTGGAAGAGCTGTGTCACCCCAGAGCTCCCCACTGCTATGTCTGCAGTCGTCACTGCACATCCCCACTCTGTTTTGCAGGTAAAACCTGAAGTTATTCCACTGAAATCAACAAGTTTGAGAAATGTGGCCTTTCCTGTCTGACGAATGTTTTCTGCTGGGTAGAAAGAGGCAAGGGATGTTGTCCTGTTGGGATGAGCTGGCACCCCTGAGCTCTGCAGGTGAGAGTTGGGAGGGAGGTGAGAAATAGGCAGGAAGCATCACAGAACAGCTGGCAGAACACAGTGAGCTCAAGGTCATTTGGCTGTTGGCCAAAATCCATCCAAAAATACTGAAAACCAGCAATTAGTCAGGCTGGCAGCCCAGAAAAGAGGAAAGTAGCTGAGCCATGCCATTGTTCAGCAAGGGTCTACATGTTCCGCTAGCACCCTCTGGAAGGCCACCATGGACATAAACTGGGATCATCACCGTTCGTGGCCTAACTCATCAGCGTGACTTGAAATCAGCATCATTTTACTTGAATACCTGCCTGAAAACATATTCAAAAGTAAATTCTTGAATGGATAAGGAATTGCTGGTAACTTTTCAACTTCTCTTGGGAAGAAGAGGTGGATGACTAAAAATAGCAATGCTTTGATGCAAGATGCCTGTAAAAGCAGCAAGTACAAGCTCTGGACAGAAGCTTTTCCCAGCACTGAGGCTCGTACAAGGTTCCATCAATTCTGAGACAGCTGAAACTTTCTTCCCCCCTCTATTAATAAACACAAATGTGTGGAAAATTACCCTAATCTTCTTCCAAAGAGGATGTGCCTCCAGAATCACTTCCAGAACCAGGGACCTCAGAATTCTGCTGCCGTATTTAGAGGCGATAAAAACAGTCCTTGAATTTCTGACCGAAATCCAAATATAGTCTATTTCTTTCTGCCAACTGAAAATGTACCTTTTTATTTCATTCAATTTTGTTTAAATTGAACTTTGTTCCAAACTTTTCATTCTATAAATGTCTCTTTCACTATAATTATTTAAATAAAGTGGGAAAGTGACCAATTTAGTGAACTGAATTAGTATGCTACTTAATGTGCCTGCTATTGTTATTCTACTAGGACTTGTGCTCTGTTTCTATTAAGGCTTCTCCCTGATTTCAGCTGATTTCAGGAGCTGAACCCAGCCTGTGGAGGGCAGATTACCACAGGCAGTTGCATCTGACAAATATGAAGTAGACATAGTTGCTCTTTCAATGTTGTTTATCAAAGTCTTCACAGTGGGAGGAATACACTGGTTGCTACTTGCCCAGATGTGGGCTTTATGGCTAGAAACTGGCTGTGCATGTCAGTGATACCCTGGGACACCTAGTCTACCTGTCTCATGTATTGTGTGCCAGGTCCTGGTTTCCCAAGCATTCAGCTGATCTCCAGCTCGGCAGTATGACAGCTTTTGTCTGTGATGGGCACCTCTCTCTGAGAAGTGGGAAACACCGAGCTCAGAGTATGTCAAGAAGCAGAAGAGACCATGCAGGAGTCTGGGGGACATTACTGTGGTATTAACCTCAACTAACTAGGCGTCTACACTAGAGGTGTCCACACAGAGCTGGTTGTTTAGAGTCAGTGGAGAGAACCAAGAAATACTGAGATATTCTGGATAGCTCCTTTGAGGAAAGGTGAAGCTTCCCCTAGAAGTGCTTGTTTCTCTTAAGTAAACTTAGTGGCAATTTGAGTAACTCAAGTATAGCCCTTATTATGTAGGTGTCACAGGTAGGTGAGAGGATCCTCTCTTGTGTGGGACCTTGACAGGTAGAGACCATTCCAGATATTACATATATATTCCTTATCCAGAATCTTTTTTCCTTCTTGTTTCCTTCTTTAGATCTCCTTTGAAGAGTTATTTTTTTTTTCCTCCTCCACTTTCCTTTCCTGTTTCTTTTCTTCTGTTGCTTACATTTTTATTCATAGTCTATTTTTCTTCTACACTTGAGTGCTTTGAGATGATGATGAAGCTATATAAATGGGTGTGGTAATCAAAAGTCTTAAGGAATTCCTTGAAAATCTTTACTCATTGCTTGAGGGCTCAAGGTGGAAAGCAGGCCACTGGCCAGACTCTTTTGACTGCCCTTGCTAAATGCTCTCTTCTTGCCCCAACTATGTCTCACCTACTTTCAGTTTCTTGACCTGAGATACCAGATGCAGCTGGTTATCCAGCCAGTAATGTGGAAATGTGGTTGTGCACAGCAGTGAGACTGGTGTTATCCAGTGCATCCTGTGCTCACAGAGCCTACTCCTGGCAATCCTCTGTGCTACTTGGAGCCGCTCATGGCAGCCTCATGTATTTGATCCAGCGCCAGGAGTCTCATGCGCTGGGACATTCACAGTGCAGTGATAATACAGGTAACTGCTTTAGGGGCTGTGTGTTGCCAAAAGAGGCTTGTGGGGCCATTTTCTTCCCCTGCCTTCCTGGCTGTGGAACTCTGCCACTCCCATGTGCCACTGGCACTTGTCTGGCCTCAGGTGAGCGAGTTGAGGGATGAACTGGCAGAAGATCACACTAGAAATGAACAAGTTTTCTTGTGAGGGAAAGAAGAGAGGTGGCAATTTCTGTTCTTTGTTCTCTTTGAAACTGCAGGCTTTCAGGTACAGCAGCTGTGCTCTGAGCACTGTATAAAAGCAGTAGATGTGTCTTTAAAGCGTCTGTGAAGAGGTAGTACACAATGATCCAGTCCAGCTCCCTTGGAAATCTGTTGGCTTCAGTGGCTCAGGATTTAAAGCTGTTTCTATAGTGCTGTCAATATTCTCTTGCTTATTCTGTATGGTCAAAGACAAAGATATGGTAAATATTTCAGTATAACATTAAAATCAGGGTGCTCCTTGCACTGGAAAGCACATATATGCTATGCTTTATGTATTTCTATTACACCAGGCTGCACTTCGCTCCTGCGCACGCTATGAAAATTCAAGAGCGTTCACCTGTAGGTCAGCTCTATAGATCCATCCATCCAAGGAATGGGGAGGGAGTAGAAGTCTCCAGTATCTTTTGCTTTGTACTCCTGCAACCTTTGAGGCAGAAACTCTGCCCTCAGTATGGCCTCCCTGAGGGCTTTGGGGCGTGAGGACAAGTAATGTCCTGACCTGCATGAAGGGGAAGCCAGATTGTGTCACAGTCCTTGTAGCTGTAGCCAGGTCCTGTTAGGTAAGAAGGGGTGAGTAGTTTAAGGTATTTGATCAAAGCCCCTTCGCTTGTCCCCGGTAGACCTGATCCTGCCTGATGGCTGAGGCACAGCATTCCCAGCTCACTGTTGCAGTTGCTTCTCATTAGAGAATTCACGAGATTACTTGTTGGAGATGAGCTAGGAGTGTAATCCCAGTGAATTTGTTCAGAAATGCAAATCAATATTCACAGCAGGTTTGTTGTTTTTTGTTTTTTTTTTTTGGGGGGGGGCAAGTAACATTTGTTCAACTGTATTCCTTACACTTGAGCTATAAAAAGAAGCAAATTAAGGCTCAACGTGAAGCTACATAACATAAAATCGAAAAGTGACAGCAGAAATGTTTCGGTATCCACCCACCACTGTCACAAAGGAATGAAGAATAGTGTCTTGCTTGTTCCAGAAAGACTATCATAGTGATACAGCCTAACAAGCCATAAAGTCCAGTCCTCCTTACAGCCCTTTACAGTTTTGCAAGTGCTTGTGCTTATGTGCAGCTGTGAGCCAGTCTGCTGGTGATTCAGGTGATGCTGGGGCTGGACATGCAGGGGTGTACAGCATCCTCCACCCAGACAGTCTGTCCTGGACTCAGTTCCCTTTCTGGAGTATTTGGGATTTTTCATTCCTTGCTATTATAAAATCAGTTTCCGTATGATCAATATATTTTGTCAATCAGTTATTTTTCCTAGCTCTAACCATGTGATACCTCTCAGAAAAGAGAAGTATCTCATTTCATTTCATGAAACTGAAATGCCAATCCCTTTAATTTTTACAAGTTAGTCTTGTTTCATTAGCATAGGGATATGACCTGTCCCAAAGTCTTTGGAAGTAACTCCATTATTCATGCACACAAAGCCATTTGTCTTCATTTCCTGTACCAAAGCCAGAGGACAACGTTACTGTGTACCGATTACTGCCTTGTACTGCTCTCTGCCTCTCAGGTGGGTTTCAAGTCAATATTTTAACTCCGTTCTAATTTAGAAATGGTCCCAGCAGTAGTCATAGATGCTGTGTGACACATTCTAATCCACCCTTGCTATTCCTTAAAGGTCAACCTAGTGGACACTGAAGGCAACTGGAAGTTGCTGCAGTTTCCTTTACATCAGGTTAAGGCCTTGGCTGCACCTGAACTGCTGCAGCTACAGCTTGCCTTCGTTCCTCCCAACACAGAAAGAGCTCAGACCTTTAGAAGCTGTAGGAAAACACATAAAAGACTGTCTTCTGTAGGAGCAAATGTTTTTGTAGTGATAAACCAACTGGTGAGAATTTGCACCCAAGCAGATATTGCTTGTCTGGAAATGCCTGTCAGAGGTTTGGTCTAGTCAGGAGCAACCTGAAACGTATAGTGCTGCTTTGCTTGCGCAACTGCCTGTTCAAGCACATCTCGTGCTGCTGATAAAGTTCTGCAGTTTCTTGCCACATTGTGCATGAAAATGACCAAGAAAGTAGAGCTGAATTGGAGTACTTCTAAATTAATAACTCGCTAAAACAAAAGTTAATGAGGTTCATAACAATTGAATCCCTCATTTTTTGAGTATACCTACTTTCATATTTGGGATATCCTGGCTTGAGAGCCTCTTCTGTCAGAAAGCAAAAGACCTATACACATATAATTTTTTTCATAATATTAAAACAAATTAGCCATTTTTAAATTATTATTATAATTTTGCATTAGATTTTTTTTTTTTTCACAGTCATGAGAAAAATAATCGTGGGGTGGATTTCTAGGAAAACAATCAAAAGTCAAATGCTCTGTTACTGCACCAGACAGAGGGGAAGTAGCAGAAGGAGAAGCCTCTGATGGTGCCATTCATTAAAAGAAAAGTAACTCAAAACCTCACAACATAGCAAATTAACTGTTAGGTACATCTGACTTGATGATTGTATCTGTATTGTGGTCTGGACCAAAAAAACCCACCACACCGTGTTTGTCCTCCTGTGATTACTTCTGAAGCACTTCAGTAGTCACATCCCCCTGGCTTTGCTGTTTTCATTACTCCTGACAGAGCGTTTGGGTAAATGCAAGAAGAAAGAGGGATAGTATAGCAGTTTGACAGCTCTAATTATGAATATTTAAGAGCTGCTTAAATGCGCTCTCTTTTATCACCTAATTTCCTATCAATGACAGCGCTGGAAGCACTTGTCTCATTTTTCAAATCAAAGCTTCCTCAAGCAAAATGCTTGGCGACTGAATAGCTTATGCATTCTATTAATCACAGAGGGTGGGAAAAGATCCATCAAGTGCTTCAGATAGTTTGAGAATGCTCCATCCTTGTAGAGCTTTCACTTCCCATTTCTCACGGATGAGTGCATTTGCCTCCTGCGAATGATCTTTGTGATTCTTCCAGAATGGTTTCAGATTTATCTTCCTTCAACAGTATGTCAAATGATGCCTGAATATTTATAAAAAGAGTAAATTCTAATTGGGGTTAGTCATAGATAAGAGGAAAGAGTAGTCATATGTTGTTTTGTTAAAGGAGGAAAGCTCTCATTCTGCCTTGAGTGGGTCAAGTTTCATTGAAGAAGTGTTACAATTTATGTGGAAAAGAGTAACTGCTCCAACTTTGAAATTAACTTTCTTGTTTTGAGACAGATGTTTATTCTGTGATTACTGTTACTTTCTGTACTTAAGATTGACTTAAGGCCATGACAGTAAAATGATCCCAATTAATTTTATTGGAGTTTCGTTCTTTATGCATATACTGAAGAGAAATGTCTTCTTCTTGCTAGATAACATTAACCAGACTCTTCTCAACAATTCAGTTTAAATTCTGCAGGATGAGATTAGCTGCTGCAGCTGGAGAAGGGGAATATCTTCAAAGATGTGCAGACCACACCTGGTAATAGCTAGGCTTGGGCCTCAACCTCCTGGGGGACTTGTGATGGCTGAACAGTATGATAACTTCCCCAACTTTATGAAGGAGTCTGTGACTGCGCTACTTGTTCCCTCCTGTTTTGTTGTTACAACTTGTGAATTTACATTCCATATGTTACTGAAAGATGACATGAAGTGAAACCAGTCAATACTTCACTGAGCAACATCTTGTGGTATTTCCACTATTACTAGAGGGGAATATCATTCCTCCTGGTGTCATCAAAATGAGGAAGTTTGATGGTATAGTAGGGAGATCTCCAGACTGGAGATGTGTGGGATTCAGCAGAGTGATGTGTTTCTTTGTTAGAAAACAGCGGGGGAGAAAAAGGTTTAGATAGGGAAGCTGAGTGAAAAAAGTAGCTGAAAAGAAATGGTTTGGAAAATGAAGGGCGGGTTCAAAACCCCTTCATGTACGTATAGACACGGCTGGATAAAAATGTCTGTGAGCTCAGAACTGCCCAGTCCCACAGCTCCCACTGAAATCAGTAAGATCTGCATCCAGTCACCTAAGGGTGAACCTCTACCAAAGACACCCACAGCTGAAAATTTTGGAGTTTTGTTTCAGAAAGTGTTGTTTTACATCCTATATTTAGTCTGCATCTTCATGGATCTAAACTTAGAAATATTTTGGTCCAGCTGCTGAGCTAGAGGGAGCTACTGAAAAATAAAGCTGCAAACCTTTTAAATAGAGTTCTGCTATTGTTTCAAACACTTACACCATTGAGTATATTTCCAGTTTTCCAGAAAAATCACATTTTGCCCTCTGAATGATTGTTTTAATTTGCTTCTGACGCACAGTCAGTTTTCATAACACAACAATTTGTTTCTCACCATTTCTCACTGTTTAAGGGGGAATCTGTGTTCCATTTTATACTCACATTGCTGTGTGCATTGTTGCTAATACATTCCTTTGGACTGTCTTTAAAAACACCTTGAAACAGAGCTACAGTTTTAATTATGTTAGGCTTTTGTTGATTTTGTTGAGGAAAGGAAGACCAGTTAACAAAGAGAAACAGAATGCCCTTTGTTGGAAGGACAAACTATGTCCTGAAACAACTACAGGGATTGTGGATTTCCCACTGAGTGACAGGTGAGACTAGAAAGAGGGCAGGTTGCAGCCAAATACTGAATTTGGCCTCAAAGAGAGGAGAAAATCCTAACTGCACTTTATGGATTGACAGAAATTAATAGAGACCCTGTGCATTTGGCTGTGAGGGAGAGTACGAGGCTGCTTTCATTTTTCAGTCAAAATTATTAGTTTTTGTTAATTGAAATGATTAGCACCCAAGGCATATTCACTGTGCTGTTCAACCCAGTGTAAATGAGCTCACCAAATCATGTGCTCTGCACAGAGTTTAAAGTGGGTCAGAAATAAATGGAATCATTGACCTTTTCCAGTAGATTTCCCTGGGGCAAAGCAGAGTGTGCCATGTGCCTGAGTAATCTATTTACTTTTTACAAGGTTCTCTTTTCTGCAGAGGTTTTCAGCAGTCTCCAAACTTTGATGGCTGAGTCCTTTGGTGCTCATGAGACAGCCTTGAAACACTTGGAATACCCTACTGACACAACGCAACTGGCGCTCCTCCAGACCCAGTGAGTGAAATAAGCACAGGCTCACAGAACAGCTGAGGTTGGAAGGGATCTCTGCAAGTCATCTAGTCTGACCCTCAGCTCAAGAAGGTCTACCCTAGACCACACTGCCCAGGACCATATCCAGCTGGCTTTTTAATATCTTCAAGGATGGATACTCCACAACCTCCCTGGGCAGCCTGTGCCAGTGCTTGGTCATCTTCACAGTGAAAAAGTGTTTCCTGATGTTCAGAGGGAACCTCTTTTGTTTCAGTTTATGCCCATTGCCTCTGGTCCTGGCACTGGCACCACTGAAAAGAACCTGTCTCTGTCCTCATTCTGTCCTCCACCTTTGTATCAATCCATGCCAGAAGACTAAGTTGCTGTATTAATCACCTTAACAAACTTCCAGGCTTGATTAGTGGGGTTGTGTGATGCAGGGAGCAGGAAGAAATATTTCAATAGGCTTTTGATGAGTTGATGTATAAAGAAGCAAATGAATTATGTAATTTTTACGCCTTTTTCACTGGAATCCATAGTTACTTGGGGTATAAGAACAAGAACAAAGAACTTTGATACCACAACTCTCTGTGCCAATTAATGTTTGTGGTTTATATCAGGCAGCCATTTGATGAAATAAATAATAGCTGATGCAGAAACTGAAGTGCTGATTTCTCCTCTCTCAGATGAGTGCTCTACACATCTGATTAGATGCTCTCATGTATTCTTTCTGTCTATGGTTTCTTCTCTCTGCCTTCAGAGGGCTCTGGAGGAGTGGTATGTAAGGCTTAGAGCAGGTCACTGAGCCCAGGTCTCCAACCTGTTGCCTGGTGCTTTGACTAAATTATTGGATTAAAATGAGAAAATTGGTCCTTTTTGCTGCTTTTGTGTGGGCCCTTATGTATTAGAGCACACACAGCTTTGCTCCTTCAGACGTTCAAGTGCTGCAGATAAAACAGAGAGCTTCTACAATGATCTTGAGAGGGTACAGACAGAAGCTGAGGAGCTAGGAGTTGGTGTTGCTGGGGCTGAGAAGACACAGGTGCAGGGTTTCACATTGTAGGTGTACGTGCAGTGTAGCTGTCCGATTCACAGTGTTAGTGAATCGTTGCACTAGGAACTTGTACAAGGCTGTAGACTTTCTGTGATCAGCGTCCCCTTGCACGGACACATATCTAAACACAAAGGGTGGGGGACATCTCATTAAACTTTAGCTAGTTATTAGATAGCTATCCTGTCTCCTCAATCATCTAGGTTCCTCTATACAGGGGAAGGAACGCACCTTTAAAGAGAGATTTCTCCAATTTACCTAAATGAGCTGAACTGTCTCTGGAGCTGCTTCTCTCTCAGCACTGCTAGCAAAGGGAGTCCAGACAGCTGGCTCAGGCAGGACCCCTGGAGTGGGTTTTAGCTGCAGATTACACCTAGGTGTCTACAAGTAGGACTCTCCGTGGTGTGGACTGGTGTCTACATTCCTGTATACAGTCACTGAAATTCCTAAGAGACTCTAATGCACTTAAGGCTGGCAGATAGGCCATAGAAGACATCAGTCCTTCTGAAGCAGCAGCTAGATGTCAGGAAGGGTACACTAGGACATCCCAAAGGCACAAAATACCTATCCTAGCACAGAGAAATCAATTATTCAGTGCAGATAATGAAGCTTGCTGCCAGAGACCTGTGCAAGTCCCTCTGACTCAGTGGGGTGCAGCTCTTCCACCACCTGGGAGCTCCTTCGCTTCTTCTCTAACAGTTGCAGTGCAAGGGTGCCCCTACATCACCTTGCAGCTCCCTGAGCCTGACCTTGGCTCCTTGATTTGCCTTTCTGACCTCAGGTCTGCCTTGCCACTACAGACTCGCAGGGGTTTCAGCTAATTCTGCTCAGCTCTGCTCACACAGATGCTCCAGGACTGTCCAGTGTCAGTGAGGATGCAACTTTGCCTACCCTGCTGCCACCCTCAGCTTCCAGCTCCCCTTCCAAAGCAGAACCACTCCTACTGCTCCCTGACACTCAACATAGTAATTTAGCCCACTAGAAAGTAAACAGCTTCTGTCTGGGCAGCTCTTTACCTCCCCTAACTGTATTGACTAGAGCTCCACTGACAATGATGGGAGCTTAGACACGTCTCCCATGGCAACATCTGTCATAGCTAAATTTAGATGCTTAACTGAAGAAGAATTTCAGTTTTATGATATAGACAGTCAAGGCTTGGTACAGTTTCCCTGGAATAGGCATTCAAACATGGCCCAGCTCATGGCAAGACTGCAGGTGTACTGCAGGAATAGTGGGAAATCTGTGCCTTACTGGAGCAGTGCTGCAGGCCAGGAGGCAGAGCCTAAGGGACCTTGTGTGGCACCAGGCGCTCACGCTCAGGCAGCTGGATTCTACTCTTCAAATCAGTTGAGGTGAATGTCCCACAAGGGGCCTGAAACTTTTGCCTTGAACCTGTATGTTTTTCTATGCAAACTGAACATAAAATGCCATTGTACACCCTGCTGCGGCTCAAAGTCAGACTGGCTGTGTGGGGCCAGACAGTGGGGCACCAGCCAGGAACCCAGCAACCACCCCAGTGGAGGATCCTCAACTCATTTACAGGTTGAGACTGGGTTGGGATGTCAGTTCGTGGGAGGGGATCAGGATCAGGCCCAGTGAAAGGGAACAGGGGTCACACACAGACCATGATGGCCAGGTTTGGTTCCAGCCATGTCATCCTATGGGCACAGGGATGGGGGATGCCCTCGTCTGTGCTGCACTGCACTGCTGTGAGCCTGATGGCCAGTTCCTGGAGTAGGGAATGCATGTGGGGCCCTGCTACTGTCACTGTGGCTCTCTGTAGCTCTGCAGCTCCTTCCGCAAGCACCAGTGTGTGCCCACTGCCCCCTTTGAAATATCTGAGAAGCAAATGACTGCCTCTAAAATGCACCTGCTAGCCCTTTTGAATTCAGTAAAGAGCAGAGTAGATTCATAGAATGGGCTTTCTCAAATTATAAACTTGCTTCAGGTACACTTGTTATTGACATAAGCGACAGTAAGTTATACGGAATTATTTTATACCTTCTGTGATTGTAAAGCAGTGCTAAAATTCTGCTACATGATGATTTCTGGTTTTATATGCAGAAGGAGTGTAAAACCCACCATCAGACTGAAGAGCTGCTTGTTGCACGTTTCTGCATCATTACTGAGGTTTTGCAACAGTTTTCTGTATGAAGACATTCCTAAAATAACTGTATGGTTCCTGCATCTTATCCATAGCTGCATCGGGAGATGTGTAGGAGGTGTCAACAAAACCACTAGGTGAATTTGAATACCTAATTAGTGTAGTGGGAGCTTTGTTAATTATTGGCAAGAATGTAACTCTTCTAAAATGTGTTGAAGATACAGCTTCCATGCTTAACTCTTGTTATGGTCTTCTGTTGTAGACAAAATGATGGCACTGAGGAAATTACCAGGACATCCACCAAAGGCACCTGCTCTCCCAAGTGGATTCTTTTCTCTTTCTTGTTTGTAAAACAAAATGTTGCATTTTCTTTTATATTGAAACATTTCCTCTGCCTCAGGATCCTGCTGTCCTTCTTCTTTTTGGGAAAGAAAATAAAAGAATTCTTCAATATATTAAGCAAATAAGACAAATGAATCAAAATATCGGGGTATTTGGGCAGGAGATCATTTCAGTATTTCATGTAGGTCTATAAACCTTAAGCTGCATTTGTAGTGGAGTGTCTTTCAGTTTTCCTTCAAGATATAGGTTCTGGAAGGTAACCTGACTTTTAGCTCTTCTTCAGATTAGGGCAGTTATGGTAACAGCCAACTTTTTGTAAGAAAGACAAGTTCATTCTTGTGGTTTTGGGTCGGCAAAGAAAGTGATAAAAAATTTCATTGTTAACTTTTTTTTCCCAGTGAATGGATTTTTGAGTAAATGATTCAACTATGCTAGGATTTTTCCTGGTTTTTTAGTAGTTTTTTACAGAATTTTCCATATTGAAGATATTGCAATATCTTTTGAACTTGACTCTAATTGCACCAAAACTAGTCTTCAGAAGTGATCCATGTTAGTGTTTTCTGCTGGGGAGTTGTGGAAGAGACCACTTTTGATTCTATTTTTCATTTGTTTTTCATATCTGCTTGTTTAAGTGGGACTTTTCCATGTTGATATTTTCTCCAGTTTTGTTCTGAGGCTTCATTTAGGCTTGATTTGCTCCATATTTTCGATAAGGTCTTGCAGCAGGTTACAAAAGAAGATTTGTGAGACAGCAGTAGGTGAAATGCATGAAGTGTTAGAGTCAAGGAAAAGAATGGGAAGCTTCAGCTTTTGGGATGATGGCCATGTGAGGGAAGTAAGTAGGCAGAAGAGAAATGTAACTGTGCACAGAGCAGGGTTCATATTTAAATATGACATTTCTCTTGCTGTAATAAAAAATATTACATGGAGTTAAAGCTGTTTGATAGGAGTGAGCCTCCTGCATCACCTAATTAGTCTCTATAATCTCCTACTCTTTAGATGCTGGCTCTGTCATGGCTTATGCTTGTAGTTGCAGCAAGAGCAGATGAAATATTAAAGAATGGAAGGAATGCACAAAGAAACACTGCACTCTTCCCCTGGAGAGTATATATCATGGAAGCAGCTTTTGATTATATTGTCCCATTGCTCATGTTGAGACCAATATCTAAAAATAGAAATCTCATTAATAAAGATAAATAAGTGGCATGTTTAACACAATCAGATTAAATGTATAAGTCCCAAGCGAAGATCCTCATAACAATGTTAATTCATTAAACGATGGGTGGTCTCACCATGAGGGCATTATATCATAGTGTCACTCATTAATAATCTTTTCCTGTCACTTCTGAACTAAATAATTTATAGAGATCCTGTGCATTTCCTCTGCCGATTAACCAGCTTACTGCAGGAGGTACAAGTCATGAATATTATCAAGCCTGAAGTGATTTCTGATTTACCCGAGTCTCATCCTGTTCTTTCTTTTCATGCATCCTATTGCCTTGCCAGTAAACTACAGCTGGTAATAGGCTTACTAATACATACTTAGGTTTAGACCACACAGACATTTTAATTTTAAAATATAAAAGTTTTCAGAATAAGCCCTTTCTTCATCTAGCTGCCAAATTCCACGAGTGGGATATCAGGCAGGTATAAATCTAAGAAACTGCTATTTAAGCCAGTAGATCAACCACAGCTTTTACCTGCTGAGTGGCTGTGCTTAGCTTCTAGCTGCAGGCATAACCAGAGCAGGAAGTGAGGTGTTGATGGGGCAATTTTTTATTTGAAAGCTCAAATGTGTTTGTAACAGCCCTAAAATCACACCCTGCTCAAGCTGGTGGAAGTAAACCAGTTTGGAGTTTTAGGATGAAGTCAATGGCAAAACTTCTGTGGGTTTCACCCATGATCTATTCACTGAATTATGGTTTGGATGCTGCCAGCCATTGTTGTGCTTCTCTCCTCAGAGCTCTTTGTTCTATTCCCACTTCCATGTGCAGTTGGCTCCCATTTATCTTGCCATAGCTTCCTCATATCTGTTTGAGACTCACTGTCTGAAGGTCTAAATGAACTTCGTAGCATGTACTGATAAATAACAACCCATTTTTATATTCAGATATGTTCCTTATACCTCCATTTTCCCTGGCCTGGTCTTTGTCCTCTGCATTTCGAATGGGAAATTGCTACTTCTTTAGACTACAGAAAGGCTGTGTCTTCATTGGCAAATCCTGTGGTCTGATGGGAGCAGACCTTTGAAATGAAATGGTATGCGCTCAGGACCCAGTATCCAACCCGTAAACCTTTCAGGGCATTTCACTTTGGGCAAATTTTCGTGGGCAGGGCCCTCTTTTACATTAGAACCATATATCCACTAATAATTTCACTTTGCAGGAGTGCAACCCATGCATTG
>JBCJKH010035495.1:0-19134 GCA_039877255.1 Loriculus beryllinus
CTGCTTATGGCAGGGGGGTTGGAACTGGATGATCTTAAGGTCCTTTCCAGCCCTAACGATTCTATGATTCTATGATTAAGTCCTCTTGTCTTGGAGTCCCTCTGTATTCGTACATTACTGTTCCACCACATCCCGTGGTTTTGACACCCATTTTTTCTGTGACTGCTGTCATTTTCTCTCACCCATTTAGACCACTGTGAAACCAGAGTAAATATGCTGCTACAGAGGAATTTGTTCAGCTTTACTTCAGCCTTATAGAAGCCTAAAAATTAGCCATGGAGGAAAAGAATAAAAAAAAAATAAATAAAAGAGAATGAGGGAACATGTCATTGCTTGGGTTGGCAGAATTGTTCCCGAACTGAATGTTTTCCACTGGCCTGCAGCAGCTCTGCAAACAGTGGCGTTACTCAGCCACCTACTCCAGTCTTCTTCCTCCACTCACCCCTTCTGGCCCTCCCAGAACTTTCTCCAGCAGGAGGAGCTCTGCGTAGCACCTGTGCAGCATCCAGCTTTCCCCAGTCAGAGATACATGTACAAAGGATGGGGTGAGAAGTGATGATGTTATCTCCTGCATGCCTTGGCTGGCCACAGGCCCTCATTCTCCAGATTCCTTTCGGTCAGGCTTCTGGGTTAGGGCTGATCAAGTGTCAGAAAGTTTCTCATGGTTTGGGAGCCAGGAGGTACCCACACTGCTGCTATTACCAAGCTGGTACCAAGCAATGCAGAGTAGCTGCTATGAGCCCATTCCCAAGTGAATCCATGCTTGACCCGTTGCACGCTCCAGTGCAACTCTGAGGTCTTGGTGCATCATCTCATTTGCTCCAGGGCCACATAGCTGGCTTCAGTGCTCCACCTCCAGAATTACATCTGTGAGGAGAGACCAGGACACCCAGAGGTCTGTATATTACATAAAATGTTAAGAATTCAAGTTCTGCTTCCTTTCCCAGGAGTAATTTCCCTTAAAACAGGATTTTGCTGAAATGTGCCGGGTTGGTTATTCCCTTCCCACAGCTGAGTGGGAAGCAGTGTGCCGGCAACCTGTCTGCCTAGCAGCTGTAGTGAAGTGAGTTTTGTGTGTATAGCATTAGCAGAGCATTTTAGGATTCTCCAGCATGAAAATTATAAACCTATATAAACCCATATAAACCTAGCACCTTGCAGTAAAAATTATTCAGCCAAGTGCACTTTGGAATATAGCTTTAAACACCTCTGGGCTTCTGTCCCTGCATGCACACTACCCCAACATCACTTCACCCTCGTGGGTATTTCTGACTTTTGACCAGGGCAGGTCTTTGAGGAGATCAGGGAGCTACATTGACATACTTAACTACACACCATTTCTTCCAGTTTCCCTTGTGTTGCAGCCGATCGGGGTGTAGGTGTTGATTTATATCTCTTGATCAGATTAGTCAGAACTGCATTCATATACAAGAAAGATCGGCTGTGAAAGGGGAGCCACAAGGAACGTGATGCTTGTGAAAGAAGTGAGCTCAATGTCTTTAATAGCTTCTCAGCCCCCTACTTTTTCACTAAATCATAAAAATTAAAACTGAGACAGACTGGCAACACAAAAGCCCCATGCTGCCTCTGCTGTGCCACCAGAGGCAAGAGCAGCTGGTGTTTGCTGTGGTCCTGCTGGGGAAAGAAAGTGGTCCTGGTTATCACTATGCCTCTTCGAGGGAGCTCCTCTCCACAGTGCATGTCCTACCACTGCCAAATTTATTTTCAATTTCCTCAGTGGACTTTTTCTGCCTCTTGGGCTTCCCCTGCAGCTCTCTTCCCTCCTCTGATTTCACGTGCAGGACTTTGGGTTTCCCCCTGTGACAGCTCTCCATTCTCCCCCATTGGGTTGCCCTTCCAGTGTGCCTCTTTCCCCTGCCTGACATTTCCTTCTTTCTTCCCACAGTAAGTTAGGATCTGGCTCACATCAAGAGCTCTGCAGGGAAAGGAAATATTTACTCTTGGAAACCCAGTCTCTTACTGCTGGACAACATGGGGAGAAAAGTCTGTGGAGTAAACCTTGCTGTTTGCAAGTTACATTTTGTGGCGGATTGTAGCATCTACCTGAGCTGGCTCAGCAGCCTCATGGCTTCCATGTGATCTCATTTTAAAATGTCTTCTAAGTGCTGGATGGTATTTTGAGACCAGACGAGAACTGATAAAAGGAATGACAAAAACAATAAATGCTGAGATTATGAGTTAATGCATAGGAAAAACAAGCATGAGGTCATGCAGAGGTAAATATAGCCAAACTGGATTTAGGGGTAGTTGCATTGATTTTAATGGGCATTTGACATTTCCACTAGAAGATATAAACTGCTTCAGGTAGCTCTTGAGGGGCCCTTGAGTATTTTCCCTGTTGTCTCACTTGATGCCCACATCTCGCTTTCACAAGCTGTGCTTCTCCCATGTCACTCAACAGCAGCTCAGTCCTTACACTTTCAGCATGAACATCCTTGTTCCAGGCAGCAGAGCTGCCAGCACACGGAAACCTGGGATCAAATCCACCAGATGTTTACTCCAGAGGTTTTCACACTTACAGTTTTCATGAGGAGCTCTTCTCTGGAGAGGTGGTGAGTCCTCAAAAATCCATGCCAGCTATGTGGAAGCCATTCACACACTCTTATCTGCATCAACCACCTCACTTTGGACAGAAGAGGAAGTTTGCTATGTATAGCATGTCCCCACCGTCCCCTGTCTTTCTTTTCCCTTCACACACCGTCACAGGGTACCGTAGTTATGTTGGAGAGAAACATCACCTGTGGCTTTACTCCTCCTAGATAAATTTCATGTCCTTCAAACCTTACTCAAGCAGGCCACTTCAACCAGCCTGTCTACACCCATCCATTCACTATGTGAATGGTGAACCTAGACTTCCTAGATCTATAGGCAGACTATGGCTGTGAGTGCACATACTCTACACTTGACCTATCATTTTAGTCACCAATTTTGGTCCAATTACAGCAGTCATGAATTGGACCCTGTTCACCCTCTGAAACTGAAACTGCCACATCTGAAGTTCAGACTGTTGCACAATGAAACCATTCACACGTCTCATTAACTCTGGCCTATGTGTTGAAAATGACTGTGTCATTTGAGTCTGTGATTAAATTTTCTCAGTTTATGTCATTTTTAGGTACATTCCTCTTCATAACAGCAAGCCTCTTTAGATACATAAAGCTTTTTGTGCTGTCAGTGTAGGAAAAGTGCTATGCAGAGGACAATATAATATTTCCCAAGTGTTATCAATTTTTGTCATCCTAAGTAACATAGCCCATGGAGGTATTTTAAATCAAAGCTGAAAAGCACAGGCATGTGGCCAACCCCTCCAAAACACCAGCGTGCCTGTGGTTGTGTGTTTTGTACTTTTTGAACTTTATTTTTATTGGTTTTTAATTTATAGCAGCAGTAGAGTCCAAGTTTCTGAGTAAGCAAAGTGTACAGGCACTTGGAATTTAATAAGGTTATACTGTTGCCTACGCATGGGAAGACACAAGTATCTTCTGCTTAAGTGATTTATGTGATTGTATTTCTCTGCTGAGTGCCAACAGCAAGTCTTGTGTTGTACTTGTCTGTGCTCTTGTATTAAGGTTCTTATAACAGATCCAGCACAGGGGTTTCTGTGTATCACTGAGTGCTTGCAAACTAAAGCACATGTCCAAAGCCTTGAGAAATGCAATGAAAGGATCACTGCAGAGATGGATTTGGGGAGCTAGTTTTGGTTTGTGGTGGAGTAGAGAAGCGATGACAAATTCTAGATCACAAAACCTTGTCCAAAACAGGCAGAGACAAAGTAAGTCCCATGAACTGAAGCAGAGAGTCAGGCCAGACCAGGACAAAGAAAAGAATGAGCTGTCAAAGCTGGTATTAATAATGGAGTGTAGCAGAGAGAGATATGAACAAGCCTGGGCCAAGGCAACTTTACTGGATGCTGCAAAGGAGGTTATGAGGAGACCTTGACAGTGTGTTGAGGAAGGACACACAACAGCAACATTGTAAGCAAAGCTTTGCTGGCAATCATTTTGTCCATCTGCAGAGGTAATGTCTCTGTGGATGTCAAGAGGAAGTCATAAAAAAAAAAGCAGTCATCAGCAAGATATGAGACAGACATGCTTTGGGGAAATGTCAGGGTGGAGGTCTGCTAGGACAGAGGACATCCCGGGTTCTTGTGGCTGTAGTTCATGAAGAAGAACATACAGCCTTTGATCACAGGTCAGATGTCTGGAAGAAAATGGTAAGAATCAGCTGCTCGCAGTTACTGAGCCTAAAAGAAAGTAACAGTGAAAAAGGCTTAGGAAGAAAAATTGAAGACCTTCAGCTTACCTGTGCTGACCTCAAGTCATCAGTGACCCAGCAGAGCAGTGTGTCAGAGACAGGCTCAAATGTACAGTCGAACAGCTGTGGGAATGCAGATTTCTAATTCAGTAACAAAGAAACCAACACGTACATCCTTGTAGCAGATGCAGTGGCATCCCCATCATGTACTTTGTATACTCTCCATCCATATCCTGCTCTGTTGCAATGTGCTATAACATGAACAATAATTTGCAAAGAAAATTTCTCCTTGGTCACTCATCCTTCTCCTCTCCCTGCCCCCAAACCTAGGCTAGTTTTATGTGACTCTGTTGGTGGATTTTTCCTGTAAGGAGAATCCTGAAAATGTGGTTCATGATTATTATTGCTTATGCCTTATTTATTTGGTATTAATTTCCTGACATCTACTGACATTTACAGTCTCTCCCACACCTTCTTGGATAAAAAGAGGAGTTGGGTAGATGAAGGCATTCTACAAAATTTGGGCCTGAATTGGGTCTTAATCACTGGGGGTTGGACTAGATGACCCTTGAAGGTCCCTTCCAGGCCGAACTGTTCTATGATTAAATACTTCATAATGGTTTTGATATATACAATACACTTGTACTTTGATACAGGAGGCAAAGACCAAAGCCCTTCAGTTAGGGTGTGTTGTACTTTTCCATCTGATTCAAAACTCTCTCTCACTAAGGCACATGGCTGAAGAGGTCACCTGTGTCTGATTTGGGAATTACAGAGTTTGTCCATGAATTGAGTAAAGAGGCAAGTCTGCAAATGAAACAGAGAGGGCTTGAAACTGAAGTCTGCCTGTAAAGTGCATGCTGAAAAGCCAGTTTGAGAGGCATTCTAAAATTTGCTCTTATCTTGTTGCCAAATCATCAGCGGTTTGACCCATATATCAGAGTTTTCCTCAAGGAAAAAAAAGCTTCAGATGACTCTATTTACGTAGGAAAATGTCTTTCAAAACAACTGCACAGGGGCCAGGATCAACATCTGAACACGGGCTGAGTTGTTACATTTTTAGAATTATTCCTTTCATTACAGGCATGAGGGATATCTCGGCCATCTTGGAGCCTGATTCAGAGTTGTAACATCCTAAAGTAGGAATTGCTCTGCCAGGTGAAATCCTGCCTTTATATGTGCAAGGCTTCTAAAGCCAGCTCCTTTCCAGCTCCAAGAAGGCAAGCACACCATGCCTACAATGCTGCTGGCTCCAGCAACTCTGTTGCTGGGTTGTTATTGTTCAGATCTTCTGCAAGAATGAGACCCCCAGTCAGGGGACAAGCAAACTTCTTTCCACCTGATTGCTGACTTTTCGTTTAGGCAATGAACAGCAGTATAAAAATAAAGGTGGCTGTTCAAGCAAGGGCATTGAATGCCGCAGAGATAGCCTGGATTGTGTGCTTGTATATACCAACCGGTTTTGAGTGCTTTGCTGCAATTAGGTAGCAGTGAAGCATCAAAGTGAGAAAAAGCACAAACTTTGTGAACAAAGAAAGCATGACCCTAAGCAGGAGGACTAGAATGTGGGGGTAGTGGAACTCTGGTCCTAGTGGGTGCCTACAGAGAAGACTCTAGAGAAGATGCAGCAGAATTGGGCTGCAGAGTGTCAGAACTAAGAACGTTTCCTGTACTGTTTAAAAAAGGACTTAAAGAAGAAACATCTGGATCAGACAATGCAGCAAGCTGAAATAAAACATTTTGGTTTACTTCTTTCTTTCTCCAGAAAGTACTTTCTGAGTTCCTTCCTGTGCAGGGTCTCAGTGTTAGTGCGTGCACAGAGATGTTGCTGACTTGGAAGCAATATAGAATTACATAGAGCACTTCTGCAAATAGATCATTTGAGGAGCATCCTTCAGAAAGTGCTCCCAAGGAGCCAAATGCGTTATCTCTGTGATGTGGGGCACAGCTGACTCCCACTTTAAACTTGTGCAGTCACCAGTGGTATCTCTGTTACCCTTGAGAAGGCTGGAGTAGGCCTCTCATAACATCGCCTCTGTTCCCCCAGGAGTGCTGATAACTCTGCCCTTGCAAAAGTCTTTATCTGGATCTGAGAACTATTTCATAGGCAAGTGGTTACACCACATACCTCTCCTTCTGGACACCTCCCTGTAGGGTGTTTGGTTCCCCTGTTGTGAGCACTCTCTCCAGCACACCAGTCTATCAGGACACCCAAACCTTTAAAACGTTTTGTGCCAATTTACAAGAAAGCAATGGGGAAGATTGTTATGAAATCTTTGCCAGATGGGAAAGCTCTTCACCAAGAACTCTAGTAAATCTCTAGCCATGTGGAAAAAACCTTCCCTTATGTGAAATCATTGTAAACCAGACCCCATAATCTGGTCACTTGCCCAGAGAGGGGGAGCTGGGCCCTATTTTGGTCCTGGACACAGCAGTATAAACAAGGCACGATTTGATCAAAACCACTAGAGATGCAGAGGGGAAAGCCTGGCATGATCGTGAGGAACATCTGGCTCAACACAATAACAAAATCTGGACCCAAAAGTGTTTCAGGCATCTTCCATTTGCAGATATTTTAGTCTATGAAGATATAACTAGCATCCATAGAGATATTAATGAAATGTCTGAAATAAGGCCACAATAGTGAGAGACTATTGACCACAGAGCTTTATGCACAGGATTTGAAGTCCTCAAGTGCAGAGCAGTTTACAGTAAAACAGCTACTGGGATTCAGGATTTGCCCATTCCCTCTCACACAGGAACAGCTGATTTCAGCCAAATGAATTGTACTAATATGAAAGAAAACCTTGCAGATAGGTGTTCAACACTGAGATTGTTTGAAATGCCAACTAAGTGCTTTCATGTGTCACTGGGCTGCATTGCCAAGTGTCTCGTCACAAGAATGCCTTAAAATACATGCAAAAAACAAACAAACAAAAAAAAAACAAACCCGAAAACCAACCAAACAAAACCAAAACCAAAACAAACAAACAAACAAACAAACAAAACCCAAAAACAAACAAAAAAACCCACCACAAAACAAAACAAAACAAAAAAACAACAAGTAACATTTTTGGCAGGACAAGGCTTTACAGCATTGGAAGAAGAAGCCTTGGAGGAAGCCAGACAAACACACTGCTGGAAGCTGAAAAGGCTTCACCAGCCACTCACTGTGCCCGTCCCAGATAATTTATTTGCAGGATTCCCAGAGGCGGGATGCTGTCGGGACAAGAGGGGCTGAGGGTGGAGAACTCAGCGAAAACAGGCTCCGAGCAGCAGCCTCGAGGAACTGGCTGTCCCCAGAGGGGGACAAATAAAGCATCCTGCGAACAGCCGCGGAGACACGGGGAAGCAGGAGGAGGTGTGGGGCACGGAAGGGAAAAGAGGGAGGGAAGGCTGCTGCTGCCATTTAAATCACTCCGGGCCGATGTACATTTCACAACATCATTTAAAGCCCTGCACCGCGGCTGAGCCGGGCAGCAGGGATGCTCCGGACGGTGTCCGCCCCGCGCCACCGCTCGCTGCTGGGGGGGCCGGGCCGGGGCTGTGGGGCGGTCCGGGCTGCGGACCGGGGCCCTTTAAGAGGTGCCGGCAGGGCGGGAGGGCGGCACAGGGTTGGGCGTGCATGGAGCCGGGCCGCGGCCCCGCCACTGCATAGGCAGACCCGCACCGGAGTCCCGCGCTCGGTCCCCGGACCCCGCTGCACTGAGAACCCTTGCACGGCGCCCCGCTCCCATTGTGCGGAACCCCGGACATCCTCGCACCGGGATCCATTGTGCGGTGTCCAGCTCCCGTTGCACGGACCCCAGCGCGGCGGACTCCACTGCGCGGACCCCCGGACTCTGCTGCCACGCCCCCGGTTGCAGCCCGCCTCCGGACCCTACCGTACCAAGCCCCGCTACACGGTGCCCGTACCCCTCTTTGTACCGGACACCGCTCCCCATCGCACGGCCCGCCGGTGCGGCGGGCATGGCATCCGGGAGCCGGCCCTGGGGGGCCCTGCTGCTGCTGCCGCTGCTGCTGCCGGCGGCGTGCCGGGCCGGCGGCGTGTGCGCGGGGGAAGGCGGCGCGTTGGAGCCCTTCGACGCGCTGTACGCCACCGGCGTGGAGGCGTACTACAGCGGAGACTTCGCGGGAGCGGCGCGGTGCCTGGAGCGGGCTCTGCGCAGCCGGCGGGAGCTGCGGGACACGCGGTTGCGGTGCCGGCGGCTGTGCCGCGGGCAGGTGCGGTTGGCGGCGCCGGGACCGGGTGCCGGTGGAGACCTGCCCTTCTTTAACTCCGTGCTGCGGCGTGCCGGCTGCGTGCGGCGCTGCGAGGAACCGCGCCTGGGAGCAGCCTCCCGCCACCGCGCCGCCGAGGAGGTGCGCGCCGACTTCCAGCGCAGGGTGCCCTACAGCTACCTGCAGCGCTCCTACATCCAGGTAGGTACCGTCCGCCCCCCCGGCAGGGCTGTCCCCCGCACCGTCTCCTCCCAGAAGTTACCCGCTCTTCCATCCTTCCGAAGCATCCCAGGTGTGGTGCTCCCCTTCCATCTCTTTCAAGCTGCACAGCTCTGGTTCGCTCTTCCATTCAGTGGTCATGGCATGTTCCCAAAAGAGAGCATCCCAGATGACAACTCGGACTCTATGTTGCCATGGCTTACCTGTGCTTTTCATAATCATAATCATAATCATGTTTCATAATCATAAAGGGTTTGGGTTGGAAAGGACTTTAAAGCTTATCCAGTTCCAACTCCCCTGCCATGGGCAAGAACACATTCCACTAGACCAGGTTGCTCAAAGCCCCATTCAACCTGGCCTTGAGCACTGACAGGAATTGGGTAGCCACAACTTCTCTGGGCAACCTGTGCCAGTGTCTTGCCACCCTGACAGTGAAGAATTTTCCTGGTTTATTTTTTTTTGTTTCGGGAAGGGATGGTTTTGTTTGTCTTTTAGTGTAACATAGTATAATTCGGAAAATTATTGCTCTCAGTTTTCTGAAGGCCTCCAGAAGCCGCACAGTAACATCCTGATGCCTTCTGCCAGGGGTTCCTTTTCAAATAAACTCAACTTATGCTCTGCTGCAGAAGCTGGGAGTGTGTGCGAAGCTGAGAGCTATAGAATCTCTGCTACTGAGATCTGATGATCCTTATCCTGTTGTGTGATATGAAATGCTTTGCATAACACTGTACAGCGAATATTCAGCAGCCACTGACATCTTGAATATCATCCTCTTGCCCCAGTCTTCCTTGTAGCTGTTACCTTCCCTGAGGAAAATGCTGTTATTCTTTCAACTTCCTTGCCAAAATGAATTAACACCTTGCTCCTCAAAACAACAACAAAATTTACCCCAAACCAGGATACTTAATGGTATTTTTCTTTCAGTTCAAGATTTGTGCTCTGTCAAGCCAGGTACCTGTAGTAAGACTTCCTGTTCATGACTACTGTGGGACTTTTACTTCATGCCAAGATGGGTTTTTAAAACCTTTCTGGAACATTTCCTTCTGGACTTGTGCTGTATTTGAGCACATTCATAACCTTTTAGTTGTCACAGGCAGCTTAATAGGTGAAGAGCTCCACAGCAGAGCATGGGGAGGGTGTTTCTGCTGAAACCCATTTCTAGTTGGAGAAGGAAACATCTGCCCTAGGCAGTGCCAGTGCCTGTGGTGCAGAGCCTACACAGCAACAGATCAAGGAGGCAACTCATCAGCTACTACAATTTTAAAACCTTTTGGAAAATTGTAGTGATGTTGCTTTTTCCTGTACTTCCTTTTCTGCCATTGCCTTAATGTCATTTTTACAAACCAGGGACTAGAGCTGTATTGGCTTAAACTCTGATACCCATGTGCTGCATAATTCCTGAAAGAACTCCTGGAGTGAAATGGGAATGTAATTTGGCTCATGTATGATCCCAATGAAGCTGGCAGAATTTTCCTGCTGTCCTTTCCCTGAAAGATGCTCTGTGTAATGCCACATCTGTGTACACAGGTGTACCATCTGTGGGAAGTGACACTAAATGTGTCATGCTAAAAAATAAAATGATTTCTTCTCCTGAATTCAAATCCTTCCCCAGAGTCACAAAGGTTTGCTCGTGCCAAGGTTGTTAAAAAAAACTCCTTTAAATTATGGTATGGGTTTTTGTTTCCCATTTCAGTAATATCTATATACAACAATACAGATGTTTTTGAGATATTGTCTGTATTTCCATTACTGCTTCTACTAGGTCTGAGGGGTTTATTTTCCTCACTTAAAAATGCCTTGTAAACTTATCAAAGCAATGCGCTGAAAGCAGTCTTTTTTTCTTATATGTGACTCATCTTAATTTGCTTTTGCAACATCTGGAGATTTTATATTCCTTCTAACACTTTGATTTTGCTGCTCTGTGATGAAGTAGTGGATGTTCTTGTTCTCTGCATGGATGCTTGGGTTTTGGGCACTGTAGCCAGGGGAAGATACTCTTTGAGTAGAGTTGTTTATGGTTTTAATACATTTTTCTTTAATTCTTTATGATGCTTTTTGAGTTTTGTAAGCTGCACTTTGTTTTGCTTTGTCCCACAGAGTAACCTGTTGTGGTTTGTCCACATCCTCCCCTTGCTGCTGCCTGTACACGAACTATGTTCCCAGCATTGCTCTTTTGATCTGGCTCAACAAGTCTGTGCATAGAAGAAAATGCCCCATGTTGGATTTGCCTGCACTTGTGCAAAACACAAGGTCTGATGTCTAGCAGTTACATGCTCTCAAATGTGAACCATCGTGCCAAGGCTGAATGCCAAGGCTTTGGCATGTTTCCCTAGGGCTGGGATGCATTGGTACATGCAGCCTCCAGGGAGACCTTGTCTGCAGCATCTGCTCTGTGCTTTGACAGAGAAGGGGAGCTGCAAAGCAGGACTTGTGAGGAGCCCCCCTACCTTGCTGTGTGTGCACGGGCTGGCTGCTTGGCTCCAGGGGTGGCTGTTTGACCCCCTCCCTACCTCACTCCCCTTTTGCTCCCTGAAACTAAAAAGGAAATGAGGTTTAGGACCCTGCTGTGTATCCTGTCCGGCCTTCGCCAGGCTGCGTGGGGAGGCTGGGATGCTGAGCAGTTGTGCAAAGTGTCGGCAGGGCTGGACAGAGGGCAGGGTTTGGTGGCATTTGTGGTTTGAGAAGGGAGGAGCAGCCTGGAATGTGCTTCCTACCTCCCACTCGCGCTGACCTCGTGCTTGTTTGTTTCTCAGGAGGGGAGAAACACATCCCTCCAGGAGGGAGTGACAGAACAAGGAGCAGATTAAAACAATCGAAAGGTTTGGCTCTTATGTAGTGCTTTGAAAACCGGTGCTGAATATACATGAGCTAATCCTTGCAACACTCTGGTGGGATATGAAAGCAAAGGCTTTTAGTCCTGCTGGATAGATGCACAGGCGAAATATTGGCCAGCACTGTGTGTGTCTCTGTTGCTTTTGAGGCAGCAGAGCCACCCCATGAGCCCTGGAAGCAGGCTGGAGTCTCCTGCTGCTGCTGGTCTCTCACTGCAGAGCAGGCACCAGCACAGTGTGACCCAGTTGTAGCAATGTGAATTAGTCTCTGCAGTGAACTGGTGGAAAACTGGTATTACAATAGGAGATTTGGGACTTTCTTTGCTGTCTAGTGGGCCATAGCAGCATCTGTGTTGCTCCTGCTTCTAAGCAGGTGCTCGAAATACTCCTGCATGGAGCACAAAGGGGCAGGGAGATGATGATGCGAATAGGTGAAATATCAGTTACATCCCTCTGTAAGAATATATCTCATCAGCTCTTTAAATCCATGTCATCCTATCAGTTCCTTGAATTATTTCCTAATTTCTTTCTCTATATATTTCTTAAATAGAAACTGTGGTCTTATGAAGACCACCATTCTGTTTTAGAGATGTGATCTGAGTGCTTTTGGTGACTCCAGCATGATATGAGGAAAGACTATGATGCACTGTAGGACTGGGACAGCTTATAGATTCGGCTGGAGGTTTCTATGGACTTTGGGTTCTAGATCAGACCTCTGAGGTTAACTACAGGGACTAGACAAATTGTATTGAAAAAGCAGCCCAAGTCCATATGTGTTTGCAAATCTTTGCAGCTTCCACATATGTCCTGTAAGTAGGAAGACAACTCCTTTTCCTAGGATAGCTGTTTTCAGGCAATTCAGGAATATATTAGGTATGGCTAGCTGAGGCAGTTAGAATGAGATGGATTTTGAGAAGGTAAGGAAACAGATAAGGTGATGAGAACATGTGATTTAACTCTTGTCGTGCATGTAGTGGGCTCTCCAGCCACCAGAGAAAAGGTCCTTCAGTGGATTTCTGATGTCATGTCCTATGGGCAGAAAGGCAGTTTGCCTTACGCTGATGGTTCTCTCCTGTGTGCTGTCTGGTTGGTCTTTGTGATTGAAACACCTCCTAGGCTTGGCAGGTGGGTGTGGAGGGATCTCTTTGCCCTCTAAATATTTTATTAATCATGCCTGCCTCACTTAAGTACCTTAGTCATCTTCTTTCTGTTAAATCCTGGCCTGCAGGCCATGATGTTTCAAACCCCCTTTTTTGAGGGTTTTCTAGCTCTCAGAGCCAGTGGAGAAGAGGCAAATAATGTATACCACGTTTGCTGGCTGCGAGCTGCTGACTTGGTAGCTGTGTTGGAGCTTGCTATGGATGGTTTGCCACCAATCCCATTGACAGACCATTGCTTCCAGTTCCCATTTAGACTCCTGAAAGTCATTTGGTCCCAAAATAACAAATAATCTGGAAAAGCTAATCATGGTATCAATTGCAAAACCAGGTCTTGCCTCTTTCGTACCCTATTAACCCTTCCCTCAAGGTTTCTCTCCCTCATCTCATCTTGTTCCCAGCCACAGAATCCCCTGGCCTGTTTGGTGAGTTGATTGTTATAGCCCATTTTTGCTTTGTCTGTACATTGGTGTGCTGTTACTGACCACTTGTTCCCATTTTGTAGATGCTGACTTGCAATGGTCTCGTTTTCCCGCTTGCCTGCATGTTCCATTGCACATTGGTGAAGCATAGCAGGAACTGTACATAGAGGTCTGTAACCACTAACTTCGGATCTAGATGAGAAAAAGTATTTTAGTCTATTCTTGGGTTAAAACAATAAATAAAACAAGTCTTCAGCATGTAAGGTATTGCTCCTCTCTCAGAAATGTTTGATTGTAGGTGGACCAAAAGGTGCAAGAGTGTGACTGTATCTGGCTTATTCTGTTGTTGTCTTAAGTTCTCCCTTGCAGTGTCAGAGGTGTGCTTCAGTTCTATTATCAACATGATTTCATGTATTGCAAGCATAAACCAATAATGTTTAGGATTTTTGTGTTGTAGGAAAGACTTGATTTGTCCTTTAAATAAATGAAAAATAATCTTTTGCTGGTCACACAAACTTTATACAAGCAGCTTAATCTTTCTAGTGGTCTTGTTTGGGGAGGACTTTGACTTTTCAATGTTGTCTTCTCTGCTGGGTCTTCCACACTACAGCTGATGGGGCAGTGCTGGAGGCACTGCTGGGAGTGTGTCCTTGGGTCGCACTGTGCTGTCCTGCCCACACAGGGCACCAAGATTTCTGAACTGCAACACAGACACAACACTGCCTTGGTAAGAGTCTATAGGAGGAAAATAAATAGATAAGTTAAAAAAATAAAATAAAAAAAGCAATGTGGAACCCAAACCTCAGAAACTTTTGTGATACAGATTATTGCCCTACTCCAGTTCTGACTTCGAAAACTCCCTGTTTATGAGAATCCAAGCTCAAGGGAGGACACCTGTGTGTGTAAAAACTCTAACTACTCCAGACTGATTGTTCTGTCTTTTGCCAGGTCACGTAAGCACAGAACCACATCGTTCTGTGCTTGTGTGGGCCTTAACACCAGCCACGCTTGGGTGTCTGTCTCTGAGTGCTTGTAGCAAGCCCTGGGATGACAATTAAGACATCTCCTTCTGAATTCTTTCCACCTTGAGTAACTACTCACTGCTGCCCATCTCTGTGCTGCTGTGCTGGCCAGAGTCTTTTGTCTCCTTGACAGACATCTGAATGTGTCCCTAGACACCTAGGGGTCATGGAGTAATTTTGAATTCTCACCAGTGTAGTTGCTCTGGTCATTTGGTTTGTTTCACTGATATTTGCCATGAACATTTTGTTCTGTTTTCTTCCTGCTGCAATGCTGCATGGGCTTAAGCAGATAGCAGGATGTCCTGGGGTGAGATACAGCCTTTGAGGGAAAGGTGGTGATCACTTACAGTGTTTCATGGGTAGTAAAATGAGAATAACATGCAAAATCCCACTACTTAAGAGTCTTTGTGGGAGCGGCCTACTGAGGCTATTTCTTGCCACAGCCACCACCTGTCCTGAGGTCTGCCTGGTCAGCTGGTCTTGCTTTTGTAGGCTTTATATGACACATCCCGGATAAAGACCTGTAGTAGAACCATCAGATAATCGTTATTATTTAGATTATTACTATTAATGGTGTTTCTTTAATCTTGAGAATTGGTATTGCTCAGATAGTGGATAAATAGACAGATCCCAGACCTAAGCTCTTGGAACGTCTCTTTATTTAGATTTTCTGAGAGAGCATTCCTAGTCCTCACCAGAGGGTAAAAGCTAGTGCTCAGAAAGCTAAAATCATGTAGACAAAAATAAACTCGGTTTACTGGATGGGAAACTCTGAGTCTTGATGGTTCAGTGTCCCTGACCCAACTGTCTCTGCCCCTGTTCTTGCTGCCCACTTCAATGAGATGTTTCAGAAATGTTTAATTTTGGGTTGAAAGTACTATCAGAGGGGAAAAGAGGTGACCCAGTGGTTCAATATTGACAGTAGCAAATGCAGACTAGGCACACATTTTTGTCCTGAACATGAGCCGGTATTTGAAACCAAGAGTTACAGTGGACATTTGCTGTCTTCATAAGAGATGTAGTTCTGAC
The DNA here is from genome assembly GCA_039877255.1 of Loriculus beryllinus. Classification (NCBI taxonomy): domain Eukaryota; kingdom Metazoa; phylum Chordata; class Aves; order Psittaciformes; family Psittacidae; genus Loriculus; species Loriculus beryllinus. The sequence goes on from JBCJKH010035495.1 coordinate 15,177, forward strand.
TTTTTGACCTTGACTTCAGGCTGTTGCTGTACTAAAACTTACACCTTACACAAGATGGTTGTAGTGACTTCCTGATGTGTGGGTTTTCTTTTTTTAATTTGACTTATTCTTTTTTTTTTTTTTTTTTTAATAGAGAAAATCCAAAAGCAAAACTATGTGTCTGTAGATTTCAACATCATTTCAATTGATAGTAACTTAGCACAGCTGTGGTCAGCAGCACTGCAGATCAGGACGCAAACAGCACTAACTTGTCTTAGACTCACTAAGCTCATTTCATACAGGCTAGGAATCAGCATTTGATGGCCATGACTACTTTTTCTGTCTTGCCAAGTTCCTCTTTCTCACCTCATAGCTATGCAATCATGCCAGGGCTCCAAAATGTACTCGTGGCAAGTCACAGCCTGCAAAATTTCTCACTCTTTTAGAAAATGAAAGGTAAGCCTGGATTCCTCCTTGTTTCTTGGCAATCCCTGGTGCCATGCCTTGCATGATGGGGAAGGCAGTGTCGTGACTCACATGATTTCACTGGGTCTTTCGAGGTCTTGATCTAAAGGCATCCCAGCTACTGAGCTAGGTTAACATCCCACCTTGAACAAAACTGGCCATCAGTAGTGCAGGAGAGACCATTTGCTTTGAAGGACAGATTCCTGACTATGTGCTGTAACTTGGGAACCTGCCACTTCCCTGTTCTTTTATTTCATTAGTTTCCTGTGGGTTTTTTGCACCTTGCTCTTCACTTGTCTCATACTGGCTTCCTCCACTGGCTGCTCCTTGGCAGAGCCTTGCAGCTGAACTGCCCCGTCTGTGTGCTGCTTTGCACTGGGATTTGTTAAATGGCTTTTTGCACTGCCTGTTCAATTTCATGCATACATCCTAGTGAGCTCTGCTTTTGGCATCTGCTGAGTTCTTTTGTTGTCCTTGGCTACAGTAATAACTAATGGCAGTTAATAATATACTGCATGTGAATGAGCAGTTCAATTTAGCTTTGCTAAACAAACTGATGGCCAGTACTCACTAGCTGCGCCTGAGGTTTCAACAAGGATTACTGCCATTTTCTTGTACAACTGGTGATTTCATCATGGATGGCATGGGCAGTAATGAGAAACCACCATGTCAGTAATTGAGCTGTTTGCTGCCAACCTCCTGAGCCTTACAGGAGCCTTGCTAGCTGGGTTCTGGGCTTGAGGCAGTGCTTGACATCTGGAGCAAGGGAATCAAGGGTTATTTATCTTAGTGTTTTCCTTCTGAGGTGGTATGAATTAGTCATTGTGATTGGGTTTGTTCCCGAGGAGTAGGGACCCCTGTACTCTGCACATGGTATATTTCCATGTGTGTAGTCTGGACCGAGGCCAAGCAGAGTTTGGATAAATCAGTGTGAACCCAGAGTGACCCAGCTGGGGGCCATGGATTTTCTTATCCTTTACACTAGGGAAACTGAGCTCAGGATTTGGCCTGTGCTTTTTAACAGTAACTGATGGCAGGAAGAAGGGCGCAAAGTTCCCTGGATGCTTTTGTTTCCAGCCAATGTATCGGCAATAAGGTATTGACATTTCTATTTCTTGGCTGCCAGCTGGTGATGACTAACAGAGGCAGGGGGTCTGCCTGTGGGTGGGTTCAGGCAGCAAAGAGCTGTTCCCTGTCACCCTGTACCTCCCAACCAGTCCTTCTTTCCATGACAACTGGTCAGTTAAACAGACCTTCCAGAGCTGACGTCAAGGGTCAAGGATTTGGCCACCAAATAATTACAGCAACAAAAATAGCATCCCCTCCCACCCCTTCCTTCCCACATACTCCTGCTGAATCCCAGCTTATAAATGTCTTTTTTTTTTTCTCTGTTCTTGGATGAGAAACCAAGCCCACATGTATGGAACGTATGGCAGAGTTTGGCTGCATCCCATCAGTTGTGAAGGCCAGATACTCACTTGTAGCTTCTTATTCACCCAAAAAAAAAAAAAAAAAAGAGGGAGAAAATCCATGTTCTTTCAGGATTGGCTGAAAGGCTGAGTCTGTGCTGAGGTAGGGTGTGGGACAGCATGCTGACCACACTGTTGTACTGAGGAACATGTTCCCTCGCAGCACAGACGTGACAGGCTGGCCATGGAGAAGTGGGCTGGCAGCAGCTGCCACCTCCATCTGCTCCCTACCCTGATGCTGGTTCTCAGATGAGGTAGAGTTTGCAGATGGGCTGCTTGCGAGAGTGTCATTGGCACCAGGGGTGCAGGGCAACAAGGAGTTTTTAAATATGGAATAGCCATGAGTGTGAAAAATTTCTGTCTTTGTAGCACTAAAGGTATTATTAAGGGTGGGGGGAACATCTGGGAGGTGGCAGAGAACCCTCGCAGGAAAAGAAAATGAAATGATGTTTTCAGAAATGAACTCTGCACCACCAAAATGTACCTATGTCCCAAGAGTTTTACACTAAAGCAGTAACAGCAGGTTTGTGAATGGTTTCCCTGGACATACTGAATGACAGTGGCTTCTGTGGAAGATGCATTTATTGCTTGAAAACTGAGATTTGCGTCCAAAGACAGACTCAAGTTTGTGCCTTAAAAAATCTATAACGAGCTGTGCCCTTGGGTTATGGACTTAAAATTTGGTAGCAGATCAGAAGCAGGTTTTGGGGATGCTGCTGGCTCCCAGAAGCCACACATGGTGCTCTCTCCCGTCACTGGGTTTATTCAGGGCAATATCATTCTGTGTGCAGTTGTCTCCAGGCATATGCATGTCTGAGCTGTCTGTAGTGTTGTATGGGTTCCACGGCGTATAGCTGTGTAAGAGGGGTTGGACATAACGCGGCCATCAGGAGTAGCTGTGGCTGTAATAAATGGCAATTAATACTAACGTGGCTGCTAGCTGACCTGCATGGTGTTGGTGGGTTTCTGCCCTAGCAGAGCCAAACCTTTGCTCTCTGCCTTGCCAAGTGGCATCACTCCTTCCTTTGCATGGAGACCCTTTAGCAGGTTCTCTGCACCTCTTCAGTGCAAAGCTTCCTTGGGTCTTGCACATACTCTTCTCCCTCCTGGCACACATGGATTTTGCAGTGGAATCGAAACAAAACAAAACAAAACAAATCCTCTAAAAATCACAAAATGGCTGTTAAGGCACTAGCATGTTGCTTTTCACCATGTTTTTTCCAAACCTACTTCAGTGATGGCCTTGATTTTGCATGTGCCTAAAGATGAGCCTGAGACTATGCTATGCCCTGTCAAGGTCAGAGGCAGGATCTTGAATCTGTAAAGCCTTCTGCCTGCAAAGGGTGCAGAGCCTTCTGCAAAACAAAAGGTGAGCAAATCCTGTGTGAGAATATTGTAGGTAGGGCACTGCCTGAACCCACAGCTCTTTGAGGATGGGGCTGGACTCCCGAGGGTGTGATGGGGAGATGTGCTGAAGTTCATAGCCCGGGGCTGTGGGTGCAACTTCTTTTGAAGATGGAGCCAGCCGTATTCCTTCACAGAAAAGATCAGTGTGCTACAGAGAGAAAGAACTTGGAAAATATCCTTCAAAATATTTGCTGAAGGTGTTGCTGTGACTGAAGCAAAGTCTGTTGGTTCCCTCGCTTAGAAAGCTCTGTTTTTAAAGAGTTTTTTGCCAAGGTACTGCCTGTTCTAAGGCTTATATATATATATTCTGGGGCATCCGTGTCCTGAGTTACTCTGTCTCTCTGGAAGCAGATGAGAAACTGCAGTTTCATTGAAATAGTCTGAAAGGAAGAGCATTGACTGCTCTGCTGCTGGAAAACACTTCCCCGTCCAGGTTTGCCAGCCTCATCCAAAGGATCTGTAATTGAGTAAAATATTTGAGTGATGGGGAGGAAAATGCATTGTGCCTTATTCCATTTTTTCTTACTTACAGAACTGTGTAATAAGTGGATTGTTGTGTTGTTTTTTTGTTTTTTTTTTTTTTTTTTTTTTTTTTTTTTTTTTTTTTTTTTTTTTTTTTTTTTTTTTTTTTTTTTTTT
>JBCJKH010035496.1:15150-32027 GCA_039877255.1 Loriculus beryllinus
CCTGGAGAAGAGAAGGCTGAGGGCAATCTCATCACAGTATTCCTAGATACTTATAGGGCAGCTACAAAGAGGATGGAGTGTCTTTCTTATAAGGACTACACGGAAAAGGGCCAGAGTGTACAAGCTGCACCAGGAGACGTTTCATCATGATGTAGGAAAGGAATTGTTTACAGTAGAACAACCTCCACAGGAATGTGGTAGAGCCTCCATTGCTGGAGGTATTCAAGATGCTGTTGGACAGGATGCTGTTGGATAGGATAGCCTCATCTAGATTTCCTTTCCTACAGAAAGTTGGACTGGGTGATCTTTTGACTTCCCTTCTGACCTGGGCTATTCTATGATTCTATGAGCTATGTAAGTTGCAAGGTAAACAGTGTAGCAGGGCCATGACCTACCCACATAGAGAGGATGGGGCAAGGAGGATGCAGTGCGCATGGGAGCAGAGCAGGTCAGGACATGGCGACAACAGCAGAACTTCAAAAGGCAGAGATTTGGGAAAGCAGATACTCTTGCTTATAAACACAGCAGTACTGTATTGCAGATGCAATATACATCATAGCATGGGGAGAGAGGAGGCTTTGGTCCTCAGAACCAGTAAGGGTAAAGAAGTTGTGAAAAAGCTTTTATTTCTCCTCAAGGATGTGTGTATTATTGACCATTACAAGCATCATGAGACATGCTACCTTTTCGCAGGGAGAGAGCCATTTTGGAAACAAAGTCATTATGAACATAATGATCATCTTCTGGAGGAAACTGTTCTGTGGAGAAAACTGAACACTGTTAACTCAATAACTGATGCTTTACTGATAAAACTGGAATGACTGTCATGTGCTTCTGCTTCCAATCTCATTGTTTCTGCTGGGTTTCATTGGGCTGAGCATGGGAATCTCACTTTTGTTACGGCACCCATGGAGGTGGTCCATACTATGAAGATGGATCCTGTATACTATGCCTTTTCTCAGGTCACTACATTTACAGTAAAGCTGTTCTTATACCAGTTGTGGGGAATGATGTGGGAAAACCAAATATGTCCTTCTGAGAGGAAGGGAGTCAGGTTAGGCAGTGATTACAAAGAGACTGGGTAATTAGGGTTATAACTAGAACACCTCAGTTAGGTGTCATGAATTTCCTTCCTTCCCTTCCTGTCTCATTGCACATGACACAAACCCACAAGCTCCACATACGTGGCTGGCTTTCACCCCATCCATGGAAAACATTGAGTAAGAGGCTATGTGAGCTGGCCTGTGTTAAATCAGCTCACAGCTGCTAACGGAGCACAAAAACCATCTTGGTAATTTCACTGCTCCACCCACTAAAATATATTTTTTTAATAAGAAAAAGGTTATTAAATGGAATTTCAGCAGCAGATGTGTTGTTTGAAATTATATCCATATCATAACAGAGGTCATTGACATGTAGCTGGATCAGGGAAAATGACCAAGAATTTGAGAAATATGGGCATGTTTCATTTATGTAAAGAGTGACTCAGCAAAGATCTGTGTGGCAATTACTGTGGGCAGAAAGACTTATGGTGTCTGCATAAGCAACAGTTTGTGTAATCTGTCTAGGAATGGAGAAGTCATCTGATTCAAGGAGAAAAGTATACAGATAATTAAACCACTGCATGGAGGCTCCCAAGGAGGTCCAGAAGGGACATTAGTATATGTTTTGGTAAACATGAAAGCTCCGCAAAGCACTGAGCACACACATGGGAGTGAGATTTCTTTTAAAGAATGTGCTCACCATGGCAAAGCTACATCATTATGATACGAGACATCATCAAAAATTCAGTCAAATGGCATAAAAAATGCAGGTATTATGCAGTAGATTAAAGTAATCTCTGATATTAGCCTACTGGATCCTGAACTGACAATGATTAAAATGCTGGAGCAGCTGTTTTGGTAGGAAAAAGGTAAGAAGCTGTGCTCTCAGGTGAGCTCATGTGCTTGGGTAGTTGCTTTTCAATGGATTTTAGTAGCAGCAGTCTAAAGAGTTTAAACCATGGGACTGCAGAAGTTGGCTCATTTTGACCCAAACCTTTCAGGGAGGATGCACATGATACGCAGGGGCAGCAGAGGCAAGTGCAAACACTGGCCAGGGTATCCAAGCCAGCCCCATCCTCAGCAGCAGGGAGAGACCCAGGTGTCAGCCCTGAAACAGTAGGGGGGCTCTGAAACACAAGGACTGGCAAAGGCTTGGAGAGCAAAATACCTGCTGTGTGTCTGGATTAGCACTCCCTGGGAGGGGCAGGTTAACAGTACTGTTTCCTTTTGTACCTTCCTGTCATTAGGGCACGAACCCCATTTTGCAGAGCACTGGTTTTACTCTTATTCTTTCTTTGTCACCCCATCTCCCCCAGGACCTCGGTTCTCCCCTAAGCCTTCAGGTGCCATTGCCTCACCTCCCAGCAACCGTTTGGTGCTGATATAAATCCAAACTGAATTTGGTGGATTTAAGCCCAGCCTGCCCTTCACACTGCTTCCTGACAGACATATCAATTTTATAGAAAAATTGAATAGAAAATTAAAATACAAACATTTTGGAAGAGACCTGATCCAAAATAAGTTTGAATCTAAGCATATTTTATGTCTGAAATGTAAATGCCTTTAAAGCGGGGAAAAAAGCCAATAAGCAAAAGATATAAAGTAATGGAAATAGTGTTTCCCTGCCTAGTACAGAGCTGCCAGCCTAATCACTGACTGGTATTCAGACAGACCTGCCAGCATCAAGAGAGCTACCTACTAGGTGGGGATCAGGCCCCACAGTCACGTGTGATTGAGACATTGATGTACCACAAATAAAGCAGAACCGAAGCTGTGGCTGCTACAGGCAAGAGAAAAAGAAATGAGCCAAGTATGATGTCCTCATACACTTGCAGACTACAGGAATGTGTTTTGCTGGCCTTATAGTAATCCAGACTTTGAACTCCTGTTCATTCCAATTTCTCTCTCCCATGACATAAAATAACTCCTCAGGACTGCCTATAACCCCCCAAACTCCTTGGAGCTTGTTCTATGCAACATTACACAACTAGGGCTACTAAAACTATTGTGTAATGAAGTGAGATCACAGACTAGCTCAGTCCATGAGGTTTGCACCGTCTTGCCTGCCTAATGGTTAGCAGCAGTTCAAACACTAAATATATTCATGTAGGATTACAGCCATAACTCTTAACAGCAGTAGGAAATTCAGATATGCGAATGATCTTCCATAAGCAAGAAATCCATTGATGTAGAGAAGTTTTCCACCGATCTTCATAAGTTCATTGACTCTGCTCTGGTTGCAGTTTGGGAAATCCAGCTTGTATTTGTCTTATGCATTGTACAAACACATGTGGTGGATGTGTTAATCGTGTAGGCTGGTACAGGAGCAAGGACAACAGCATTGGCATGTTTTCAGATGTGATGTTTGGCCTCTGAATTGTAAATGGAAACCTGGAGAGTATTAATGGGTTTAACTTCTCAGCAGATGCACCGTGATGTGCAGATTAAAGAGTCTCTGATAATCGAGAACTATCATCCCATGGTGGGATTTTCCTTTGAATTGAGCCATTGGCCTTTTTCAAAATCTCGTGTTAAAAGGCTATTGACATACAAGACATAGAGACTAAGCACTCCAGCTTCCTGGGTTTTGCCCTCATGAAAGCAGCCATGAACAGTCAGGGGGCTTTCACAGTCCTTTTACTTACACAGAGCCTCTGGGAAATGCAATATGAAAATGAGCCCAGAGTGTTTTGCTGCTGTGTATCCTGACCAGGAGCTTTGAACAACTGGGATGGAACTCAAAGCTGGTGATTCATTTAGTTTTCTAAGCACCAGGAAAATCAGAGCACAGCATAATGTCAAAAGTGAGTGCACTTGGTCAGAAAAAAGGTTATTTAGGAGCTTTAGACGGTGGTCACATGGCTATATTTTATTCACTAAAATTAAAACCAGCTCTGCATATACACTGATGCAGGATGGGCAAGTGAGAAAACACTGTGTGGTCGCTAAAAATTATTTAGATTCTCCAAAGAGTGTGAAGCAGCAGCTTGGCAGCACATGAGACATTTTGCTGTTCTCTGGGGCCAAGGTGTCAGTTCCCCCATCCTGCTGCTTCCCTGACATCTGTACTTGTTCTTTACTATTGACTGTATAGCTAATGGAGCTTGAAAATTTGCTTTGGGAGGGATTACTACCACCACATTTTATTACCAGATTGTTTTCTGTTGTCCTGTGTGGTTATAAGCTACAGGGAATAGATGCCTTTAAAACAAGCCATTCAGTCGAGGAGGTTGAGCTGCAGCTGCAAAGTAAATGCACTGTGTAGGACCAGCTGAGAGAAGAAGGTTGCAAAAGCCCAAGAACTTGAACATTTACGCTTGAAAGTAAAACCATGAGATGCAGTCTCTGCATCCTGGTGCTGGTGTTTGCAGCCTGCCCCCAGATTATTCTCTAGGCTATTTTTCTGTAGTGGTGCCATCCAGACTAATTAGAGACCAACCCCAAGCCAGAGAGAGAATGGGACTGTGCCTTTGGGTCTAACCTGAGGGCCAGAAAACAGAGATTTGATGAGAAACTAGTTTCATGTTTGCTTGATTAAATACAACTGCAACATTAAGATAAAACATACCAACAGCCCACTGGAGGTGTGTTGTGAGGTTGCACTGCTTAATGTTGCAAAGTGATTTGGAAGTGAAAAATACTGCAGTAATGCAAAGCCTTGTTCTCTTGCAAGAAAGTTGATTGTTTCTTTTATAAGGTAACAAAGTCCAGAAAAACACAGTGGAAATAAGCATGTCTCCAAATCTCTGGCAGCAGTTCTATCCCTAGATGATGCCTGTGGCTGCAGCTCCAATACAACAGGATACTGCAGTCTTCTGGAAAAAGAGAAGATAGAAAGCCCTCTAGCACTCAGTGACTTCAAGATGCCTGCAGAGTCACTGCTTTTATACAGAGGGGTGCAGCTGTATCCCCAAACCCAGGATTTCAGGCCTGGATACAGCTGTTATTGCAGTGATTGGCATGGCTTGAGAAAAATCTCACCAATCTTTGCCAGGACACCTGCAGCATTTCTTACTGAAGGCCTATGAATGAATGCTTCTTCCAAAAAGATGGCAGTTGGTGCCCAGTGCCCTTTGAAAACTGGCAAAACTCTACAATGGCAGAACCCTCTTTTTCAGAAGCATTTGTGCTATGAAGATCAGTGTATATGTCCATTTGCGAACCCATGGGACACAGGACCATGAAAAATCTTGAAGGAGCAAGGCTATACACAGGCCTTGTCAGAAGTTCTTTTGAAGAACAAGAAACCCTTATTTTATTGAAGACCTCTGTAGGATATATTGCCATGGGGCCTGGTAACACAGTGTGAAGAGTTTATAGCACCTCCTTAGAGATCCTTACAGAGAAATCTTGCTGAACAATGAGGTGTAAAATATCTTCCCGTTTCCTCATGTCCAACATCCAGTTGCCCACCATATTATTTGAAACATATTGCTTGTCTGAAGGGTTATTGCATGGACCCACTGCAACTGCAGTGAGCACCTATACACTGCTTATTTGGCTTCAGATTGACCATTCATGTGCATCCTACCTGCTTGCTTTCATCTGCAGCATCTCACTACTCATTCAGCTGTGCTGATTCAGAACAGGATATTTCTATTTGCAGTGGGGATGTTTTCAGTGACGCTGTGTTTAAGCACAGCCTTGCATCAAGGCTGCTACCCTAGAAGAGACAGCAAAGATAAGCAAGCAGGAGCCAGAGTGTGATAGGGCAGGAGCTTCTATGCCAGGTCAGCTGCTGAAGGGAACATTCCAGGTAATAACCTTCTAATTTTTACTTCTCTTCCAGACTGTGAGGCATGTCTAAAACCAGGCATGGGTTGTTGAAGAGGACAGGTGCTATGTTAAGGGGGATTTAGTCACCAATGTGCTCACTCTCCCCTTCTGAGCAAGTCAATGTCCACTGCTGCAGGTGACATGGCTGTTTGTGAGATATATCACTACACAGCCTGGTGTGAAGACCACAGCCTAACCCACAGTAGTGGAATTATTGTGGAAAATGAAGGCTCAGCCACTAGGAATGGGAGCAGGAGCCAAGCAGTCTAAGTACTATTCCCAGTTCTGTAACCCCGTGGGACCAGCAAAGCCCCAGGAAAAACAAGTACAGAGTATAATAGTCAGCCTCTTCCCAAACCACTTCCTTTTATCATAAATGTTTAATATACATTCATACATAAAGCTGGGATAGCAAGATTGACCCACCTCCTAGAGTGCTGCTTTCAGAAAAAAATTGGCTCCAATTCCTGATTTAAACTTGCATTTTGTGTTCATCACCAACTTGTGCAGAGCAAAAAGCCTCCCATCTCTTCCTTCCCCATGCCATGAATAAGAGGCAAAATGGCTTTTTAGGAAAGCTGTGTAATTCCTGCCTGAAATTCTCTAGATTGCTGCTTCTTTTTGGTTCCTCCAAGCTATTTTTTTTACAGTTTCTTAAGCCACAGATGAGAAGAAAAGGAAAAGAAAAAAAAAAAAAAAAGAGGCACAGCAAAAATCCAATTAAGAAAAAGCCTTGGGAAAGAGAAAGTTCTTGATGTTTGAATGTGAGCTGTAAAGGGAGCCAGGAAAGGTGGGTTAAATGCAGAGCTTAAATATCCAGCAGACACAGTTGTTATCTGAGCCTCTTCACCATTAGTGATGCAGCAATACTGGTTTGGGTTTCCCCCTCCTTTCTTGAGGTTCAGCATGTGAGCAGGTCTCCACAGGCTCTACACTTACTGATTTGATATCACAAAACATAAAACCCTGTTAAGAAAAGAAAATGTAGTGATTTCAGAGTTCTGGAAAAAAATCTTGGCTTTGGATTACTCTACATGGGGGTAAATTCATTAGATGCCAAGAAAAAGAAATACCCAAACCAACAGCCTTGTTTTGATTTCCACCCATTGCAGCTCATCACTAGTCTCTAGGCTGAGTTCATCATTTTAAGGAGAGCTTCTTATTCAGTGAGCCACCAGCAGTGATGGCAGGGAAATAGCATAGCTTAGTTTCATTTAGGATGTTTCAGTTGTTTCCTTCCTTGAATGTTGCCAAAACCTATGTGACCAAAATATACCACAAGTGATATATATTGCAGCAGGATTTCCTTGATCTCAGATGACCTGAGACCTACTCACCCCATTTGCCCATGGAAAAGGAAATGAGGTGAGAAATTAGGAGCAAGAGGATGAATATGAAAGAAGGCGGCACCTGCTGTTCATTCCTCCCCTGGCTTTTGTTGCAGGCTCTTTTCCCAGCAATGTGACCTGTAAATTTAAAACCACTCTGGAGGATTTCAGCTTTTCTCAGTTCACTGGTCTTGATCAAGGGAAAGACTCTGCTTTAATAATTTTAAACTAACTGGTAATAGGCTTGTTTTCTCAGATGCTTACACAGATGCCAAAGGCCACAGATTGAGCAGTGTTGACCTGCTAGGTAAAGTGCAACCATGTTTATGGGAAGGAGAGGAACTAGAAAAGACGAGAAAAAAATACACTGGCTCACTTTATGGACTAAATTCTGCCAATGACACAAAGGGAGAACACAGCTGTACTAAGGGCAGTATTGGGCCCTGTGTGTATATTTGCTGAATTAGAGTTTTGTCCTCCTTCCCAATCAGGGTAGCTTTGTTTTATGTCTGTACCTCTCTCTGGTCTACCCAGCCCAACATGATGGAAATAACCTGATGCTCAATGGAGAGATCCCTTTCTTTGGCAGCTAACAGAGCTAAAGCTGATGCACATATGTGTATGTGCATGTATATGTACAGATCACCTCTGCTGGAAGCTATGAGGCACTAACAGCTCTTTGTTCAAACTGAAGCAGCACAGGTATTCACAGGGATCTGTTTGCATACAATATTCAAGTAAGTATGAGTGTAGATATATACAAAACTTGCACGTATGGCTGTGGTGCATTCAAGGTGATGCATTTCCATATGAACTCATTTATCCTGAAAGGCAGTCAGGGAGCAGTCTCTGGAGTATCTTTCTGCTGGAAAGACTCTGGCCCTCTGGTCATTTAGCAAGTGGTGCAGTCATATTAAGATCTTTGATCTCCTTTCTACAACCTATCTTTCTTTCTCTCTCTCTCATACTGTGCAAGAGATGAGACACTCTAATAAAAAACCTCTTGTGGGAGAACATCACTCAGTTTTCACAAGTGGATACTCCATGAAACATAGAATCATGCAAGGGACCTTAAAGATCATTTAATTCCAACCCGTGTGCCTTGGGCAGAGACATCTTCCACTAGACCTGGTCTCATCACCCTTACAGTAAAGAATTTCTTCCTAATATCTGATCTAAATCTCCCTCCTTTCAGCTTAAAGCCATTCCTCCTTGTCCTATTCCTACATGTCCTTGTAAAAAGTGCCTCTCCTGCTTTCTTATAGGCCCCATTCAGGTACTGGAAGCTGCTCTAAGGTCTTCCTGGAGCCTTCTCCAGGCTGAACAAGCCCAGCTCATTGACCAACACCCCCAGGTCCTTCTCTTCAGGGTTGCTCTCAATTCAGTCTCTGCCTAGCGTGTAGTGGTGCTTGGGATTGCCTCAAGCCAGGTGCAGGCCTTGCACTTGGCCTTGTTGGACTTCATGATGGTTGCACTGTCCCAACTCTCAACCTGTCCAGGTCCTTCTAGATGGCATTCCCTTCATCCCTTCCCTCCAGCATGCTGACCACACCACACAGCTTGGTGTCATCAGTAAACTTGCTGAGGTACACTCAGTCCCTTAGCCAGCACCCTTCACAAGTCTTCAGGTAACCAGAATATCAGAGGAGGCAGGAGAAAAGCAAGGTCAGAGGGGTGAAGTGGAAGAGGAAGTAATACATTTACTTTTGTATTCTTTGCACCCAACTCCTACAGTCTCTGAATCACAACTGTGTGCACAAATAACTCGCAGCCATCTGCAAGAAATCACCACAGTTGTAATCATTGTCTTTTTTACTCAGGAATTTTCAGGGTTAAACTTTTAGTGGTGTAATATATTTGCACACATCTGAATTATACCTCTATCTTGTGGGATATAGTTCTTCTAATCTAACTGTTGAACATTCCTTGAATGTAGCTGGGGAGGAAAATCTAGTGCAGTAAACCAGACCTTTATCTAACATGGGAGATGAAAAGTCACCATTGCTTCAGACCTAAGACTGAATATACCTAATTTAACCACAAATTACTGGGCTGAGCAGAGTTCGCAGCACAGCCAGGAAGACTAATGCTTCCCTTGCAGGAATTACCATAGTAAACTGGCTGACCTGGATTACACAGGAGGTCAGGCTAGATTATTGCTGACCCACATTCTGGTTTTGGAAACCAGTTTTCAATACCCATCTGGCTGCAATCCCAGTTAAACACTAAGAAAGAAATGCAAGCGCGTGGTTAGGATGTCTTGGTCCTGTGTGCTGTGGTGGAAGGACTCTCATTGCTGTCAGTAAGAAGGTAGCAGTCCTTTGTGACAGCTGGAGACAAGGAAAACTTCAAGGGGGCTTTTAAGAGTCAGCATTGGTCAACATGGGGCCCTCCCAACATTCCCTGTGTATGCCTGCAGGCAGCTCACTCTGCTAAAGCAGGGTTCCCAAGTGCCCTAAACTTGTTTAAATACAGAGAAACTCCCCATGGTATGATGAGTCCTAGAGATGCAAACCATTTGCAATGAGCAATGCTGCCTGTTTGCTCCATTCTCAGACTCTCCCTGGGCAATTTTGTTCCTGCTGGAGAAGGGGTTGCCATCTTGCCTGATGTGACCGTTCAGCACTCTCTCCTGCCATGCCCAGGGTCTGGCCTCACAAGACCCAGCCGTCAGCGAATAGACTAGGAGTGGTCCCTTCCCATGCCATGGATGCCCACAGCTGTGCCAGCCCCATGCATCTGAAGGCCACAATATGGCAAGAGGTGGTAGCTTGCTTCAAACTAAGAAGCAGAAATTTATTTCTCAAAGATATGCGTGGACACCTGTTCAGTAGCTCCCCACCTTCCAAGACGGGTAGCAGAGCCTGTTTCCCTGGTGTGTTGGTGCTCATTTACAACTCATGCTTATACCTAAATCTGCAGCATCCGTTTTCAGCACCTCCTGTGTGAAATGCTCAGGCAGATGGTGCCAGCAGAGCTTGAGCTCCCTTCTAAGGTGCTATGAAATCACAGAGTGATTGAATCCCCTTAGAGCAACTTTCCCATCCCTGATTACTGAACACTTGCCTCTGTCTGCTTGTCCTTTCTCCATCCCTGGAAGGATGGCGAACTAACTGCAGGACTGTGACTAGGCAGGGTGAGTGAGCAAGGAAGCCATTTGCCATCTAAATCAGCTGAATCAGAAGGAGCAGAGGAAAAAAATAAAAGCTATGTGAACAAGCACTAATCGCTTACAAGCTACAGCATGAACAGCCAGGGATATTAGTGACTCAAAAGTGAAATGTGTGACAGTGACTTTGGTGAGCAGTGGGAAGGGCTTCTTCATACCTGGGTGGCTAGATGGCAGGCTGTGCCAAGTGTTTCCCATGCACATTTCTCTACTTCATGCGCTATGAAATTTGGTCAGAAGATAAAGCATGGAAGCAGATAGAAATTCCTGAGAGGAAAACGAAACAGAAAAACAAAACAGCATGGTAATTTCTTACTTACAAAGAATGGTATTTCCATGTGCGGGCTTGTTCCACTTGCAATTTTACATGTGTACAGTGATTGCTGATATCTTACCAGATGCCTCTAGTAAGAAGCTTGATCTGTTTCAGGAAAATCCCTTCCTTGTTAATTTATTATTTGATATATATGCAAAGCAGCATGCAACATAGCCTCAATCCTTAGAGACTCATGCCTTCAGGGCTGCAGGTAAAGGAAAGAGTATTCAGGGATGAGCTAGAGCGAGAAGTAAGCTAACAGCTGAGCACCCTGGTTCCAGAGCAGTCCTTGGTGTTATTTTTGCCATGATTACCAGCACCGTGGTAACATTCACAGTTCAGCTGTGCATGGAACTATAACTACACACAGCAGGTATCTGCTGGCAAGCATCCTTCAGCAGTGTGGCCCTGCTGCTGGATAAACACATGAAAATCCAGCTTAGGGATTTTCAGAGAAGGGTAATGGGGGCCAGATCCTTTGGCGGTGCTGAGTTGGGTAAGTCCCTCTATGAGTCCCTTCCTCTGGGCACTTTGCAGCCAGAGGGCATTTCTAAAAGAGCACTGTCCATACAAGGGCCCATACACTCCAGACCTCACCTGGATAAGACATCTGTGTGTGGTGGTTAAATAGCTAAAAATAAAGCGCTCTGTAATGAGGAAACTATTATTATTTGCAAGCAGCTACCACACAGCTTGCCATACATGCTGTGTGATTCAGTTGCTGGGACAAGGCATGCTCTCTCCCAATGGTATTTCGGTCAGCTGCACCAACATGCAGGTACCCACCGGGACATCAACCCCACACCCAGCCCTGGAGTGCTTGGTGCCCTGTAAAAATGGAGCAAAGAGCTTGCGGATGTAGCAAAGAGCCAAACTGAGATTACAGAAGACACCAGAGGTGCAAGCAAACCTGAAATAATGCAGTAACGTTGCAAACAGCTGCCCAGAATCCCCCAGCCAAATTGCTTACTGGGTGGTAGTGTAGCCAAAAAAGCATTGCAAGAGATTGCTCTTGGCCAGCTGCTTCAGGGGAGGTAGAGCCCCTACCCCAGGGTTTGTGAGCATGCAGCTCTTCTGCCAGTGCCAGCACATGTGATGAGCTTTACACACAGTGGGCTGTGATTGCAACACAATGACTTGCAGTGTATTAAAATTAAGCAAGTAGGTTAAAGTATTTTCTGAATCAGGTCCTAACATGACACAAGATGCAAAGTGAGTCTAATGGAGGAAGCTAAGGGAGTAGAGGAGAAAGGGAGCAGATCTCAGGATGTGCTGCAAAATAAACCCACAGTGCTCCTGACTTGATGTCTACCGATCTCTGTGTTTTTTCAGACATACCAGATAAAGGAGGTAAATGCCAGAAGCCCAGGGATACCAAGAGCCCACCACAGGCCCACAGGATGACCAATCTGTTGTCTGGTTCCCATGTATCTGCAACCTCTTTCTCACTTCAGTGTGTGGTGTGCAGCAGTGTCTTGCGGTGGCAGGGCACCGCAGGCTTTGTGTTGTGTTGGCACAACACAACCTGGAAGCCTGCGTGTGTGCTGCTGTTGTGCTTGCAGAGAATGCCAAGGCAAGCACAGGGTCCCTGCAGCCCGCTGCTCCTCCTCTTGCTGCCTGCCTCTAAAATTTTCCTGTAGTTCAGCACACCTTCTGTTCTTTATCCTGCTGACCTTTGTACAAAAATACAGCTTCTGTGTTTTTCAGTAAAGCAGACACTTGCGCAGATCTGACAGGTAGCTCTCCATATCTGGAGCAACTTTGGGTGTTAACAGAGTGCTAAAAAGCCTTGAGCATTCCTTGTGCAAGAGAGGAACTGGCCGCAAGGGGGCTTTTTCGTGGATGTGTGAGTTTTAGTCGACGCTAAATGCAGATTATCTCATGCAGATGCCCCGGAGGGGTTGTAGCAGATGTGCAGTGGTCCTTCACAGCCCCTTGCATTACGTGTTAACGAGTTACCATGACCCTGGTTTCCAGGTCTCTGTTCAGTTCACACCAGTTCCCCTCAGGCAGCATAATTTGTAGACCTCCACCAATTGCAACAGCACCTGGAGAAGATGACCCTTTCTCTACCACAAATACATGCTTGTTTTTGTAGCCAAGAGATCAAGCCTTCTTCCATCCTAATATGAAGATGAAAAGTACCTACTGTCTTCTTTTTCTCACTCTTGCCTCTGGCCCCTCCATCATCAACCTGTGGAATCACAGGCTGGTCATCTCGCATTGGTGCCTGGCAAGATCATGGAACAGATCCTCCTAGAAACTGTGCTAAGGTACGTGGAAATACTAGCTGATTGGCGACAGCCAACGTGGCGTCACTAAGGGAAAATCATGCCTGGCAAATTCGGTGGCCTTCTACAATGGGGTTAAAGAATCAGCTGGTAAGGGAAGAGTAGCTGATGTCAACTACCTAGACTTGTGCAAAGCGTTTGATACTGTTCCACATGACATCCTTGTCTTTAAACAGGAGAGGCATGGATTTGATGGATGGACCACTAAGTGGGTAAGGAATAGGCTGGATGGTTGCATTCAAAGAGCTGCAGTCAGTGACAGCAATGGAGATTCAAAGAGCAAAGCAGTCAGTGAATGGCAAATGGAGACCAGTGATGAGGAGTGTCCCTCAGGTGTTGGGACCGGCACTGTTCAACATCTGCATGGTGACATGGACAGTGGGATTGAGTGCACCCTCAGCAAGTTTGCTGATGGCACTAAGCTGTGTGGGTGGATTGCTACACTGGAGGGAAGGAATGCCATCCAGAGAGACCTTGACACGCTTGTGAGGTGGCCAATGCCAACCTCATGAAGTTCAACCAAGCCAAGTACAAGGTCTTACACCTGGGTCAGGGCAATCTCAAGCTCAAATACAGGCCTGGCCCCGAACTTAACTGCACAAACAAGATGGGGAGAGAGAGCCTGGCCAACACCGGCTGCCACCCTGGTGTGTCTCGCAGATGTTGGAGAGGTCTGGGAGAAGGAGAGACACCATATTGCTCAGCACCCTTTCCATGATGAAATGGGATTTCAAGATCCTGTCAGATGAAGCTGTTGCTAATGTAAGCTGTATCTGGGGCTGCTCTAATGAAAACTTCACTGAACACTGAGCTTCTGCTGCCACTGAAGCACTCTGCCTTCCCCAGACTTCCTGGGAAGTGTTTTGAACTTTATTCTTAAAAATGCAGTTAATCACAGAGCGGAGCTTGAAATCAGTCCAAGTGCAATAAAAGCGCCCAAGCAGAGACTGCTCGGCCCAGCGAGCATTGTTTGCCAAGGCCTGACTTCAGGCATCAGGAAACTTCCAGATGTGTTAACTTTGCAGCTCCTGGCTCCTGCAGGAATCTTAACTGCTAGCATCTGTATGGGGAAAAGGCTTTGGAAAAGCAGCTCTCCCTCTCCCTCTGCTTACGTTCCTCTGAGTACCAAGAGTTATTAACCCATGGCCTCAGCAGTTTCTGCTAGCTTCACCCTCATCAGCTAAAGACTGCACCCTGCAAAGGTGTCATCATTTTATGCTTCTGTCCTTTGTCAGGGACTGTCTTGGTGGGCCCCCTCCATTAATCAGAGGGCAGGCTCCCTCCATCTGCTCCTGTTCTGCATGTGGTTTACAATACGCTACAGGAAGGCATTTTCTCACGCTATTAAGTTTTCACTGGATGTGGAGGGGGATCAGGAATGCCTCAGATGGTGTAAAAAATCCCTGCTTGGTTTGGTTATTAGGATCTAGCGGCAGCAGCAGGCAAAATTACAGC
Source organism: Loriculus beryllinus (assembly GCA_039877255.1). Lineage (NCBI taxonomy): Eukaryota > Metazoa > Chordata > Aves > Psittaciformes > Psittacidae > Loriculus > Loriculus beryllinus. The sequence continues at coordinate 29,529 of JBCJKH010035496.1, forward strand.
CTCCATGAAATCTAAGTCTGCTGCTCTGCCACAAGCAAGGGGTGCACACTGTGCCCGTTCCATGTATGTTTGGACACCTCCTGGGCCAGCCCCAGAGCCTCTTCAGTTAATCCTCAGGCCTTTAATCACAGAAGTAATGCGTACCTGTGGAAGCTCCTCTGTTTGTACTTAGAGATTTTATGACAGGCAGCTTTGGGGCTGAAAGGCTCCAGAATGGCACTTCCAGGTTAGTTGCTGCCCTGGGGAAGTTCTTCCCTCAATCTGCCTTTTTTTTTTTTTTTCCAAGAAGAGATTGCTCTTTGCTTTGTGTTTGTCACCATTTTCTATTTCCCAAAGTAACAACTTCAAGCAGAAGCTCCATAGACAGTCTTAATCATCCTAAACACACTTCACACTTGAAAAGCACTCTGTGCATTGAAAGCTCCACACAAACATAAATTAATTAGCCTTTTCAACACCCAGAGGGTGGAGGTGAGCAAAGTCCATTTTGCAGATGGGGAGGCTGAACACAGAAGAGGTTCATTGCTTCACCCAGGGCCACACAAGGGGTTAGTAGCACAGCTGGGATCAGAAAACTCTGGCTCCTGAACTGTGCTCAAACCACCAAACCTCATGGAAGAGACAAACTGGTCCAAACCAAAAGCAAGCAGTGCTCAGGACTATAAATAATTTCATCTGACTCAGCTTTTATGAAACTTATGCAAAATACAGAAAAGGCTGGTGTCTTCCTAGGGTTTACGACTGTGTTTCCTTCAGAAACCCTGCAGACCAGCCACCCCCACAGTACCCATAAGAGTCCTGGAAATGAGAAACCAGTGAAGCCATCTGTGACAGCAGAGACCTTGTCTATGGTCAGGAGCTTGGGTGCTATCACAACAAAACCAATAATGAAGTACAGCTGCACAAAAGCAAACCTACACATAAGGCCTTGAAATAGCAGAGCAGTTGAAAAAGTAGAAGCAGGGGAGAAAGGAAAGGAGAAGCCCTGCAAGAGGGACTTCGATAATCCAGGTTTTGCTGATGGAAGCTGAAAGGAGGTACTGGTTTCCTGACTGGTACCGATATGACTAGGTATGTTTGTATCCAAATACAAAGTTGAACCTACGTGTTCAAGACGTAACTTTGCCTGCCTCATGCTCCTGGCTGGGAACCAAACAGCGTGAGGCTATATGATTTGAAGAGATGATCACACTTCCCCGTATTTTGCCTCAACACCCTGAAGCTCCAAAACACTTCCCCTTGTGTGAGTTCAACTTCTTGCCCTGGTACTTGGAGAAAGGGGAATGTGACTTGGCCACACATGCACCGAGAAGCTCCAGGTGTCCTGCCAGTATATTAGACCTGCAGCCCTCAGGCTGTACATGCCCCAGGGAGATGTCTTCTGACAGGAGGGATGTTTTTATAAACACTGCACCAAAGCATAATCAGTGTGCAGAGACATCCGAGTTACTCATCCTGGCTTAAACCCCACAGGAAGTCTCAAGTGAAGTGTAGGCTGAAATACAGGCTTAAACTATAAGTTTGGGGATTCTGGCATTAGGTTACTGGCAACAGAGAGATCCAACACAAAATGACCAAGTAGATAACCCCAAATGATGGCAGAAAAACTACCAGATGGAGCTGTCTGTTCCCAAGGGGTTTTGGCATCACCAGTGGCAGACCATGACTAAGCTTTATTGTGGCAGTATCAGACCAGAGAAATTATGGTCATAGAGGGAACAACACTTATTTTTATTTTTCCCATCTGTGGAGGTTTTCTCAGCTCTTTATATAATTTTGAAATCTAGAAGCTTTTCTTCTCCGTTTTCCTACCAGTGCAGCTTCTGTTTCTGAGAACAGTCCCCAAATGAGGAGCACTGGAAATGAGATGTGAAATGAGACTTCAGATTTCACACTAAAATTAGAAATTATGAAGGGCAGTTAGCTCACCCTCTCCATTTTCTATGCAGGACAAATTCACTCCCTCCAATTTTCCATGCTTTCAATGCTAATTGCTTAATCTGATGGAACAGGTCTTTTACTAGCAGGTTAAAATGTTGTAGTGTGATTTATCAAGAAGCAGATAAAATATATTTAAGGAACATAAGTATGTCTAAAACCCTTAATTTAAGCAAGGATTTTAGTATCCATTCTATATAGAATGTTGAAGAGATTTATTTGAGCAGCCATTCTAATGCATGTTAATAGTTGGTATAATAATGGAAATGAGAAGAAAACTGGGAGACAACACAGTTGTGGCAGTGGAAATAATTTGGCATAGAATCATAGAATCGTTAGGGTTGGAAAGGACCTTAAGATCATCTAGTTCACCCCCCCTGCCATAAGCAGGGACACCCCACACTAAACCATGCCTCCCAAGGCTTCGTCCAATCTGGCCTTGAACACTGCCAGGGATGCAGCACTCACAACTTCCTTGGGCAACCCATTCCAGTGCCTCACCACCCTCATAGTAAAGAATTTCTTCCTCATATCCAATCTAAACCTTCCCTGTTTAAGCTT
>JBCJKH010035498.1:6358-18781 GCA_039877255.1 Loriculus beryllinus
AACAAGGAGCTCTAGTACGGTCAGACCTATGACTGATAGAGACATGCCTCGTGCTTTCAGTGGGTGATTCATTGGCCTGGACACCTCCTAAGTCATCCAGAGAAAAGCAACCCTACTGCCAGAGTGCTGTGCAGCATACACTGCACCCTACCACCTCCACAAGGGCTTTTGGGATGGCCTGCACATAAGCAGTGGATGAGCATTGCCTGAGAACAAATCCTCTTTAACAGTGTAATGCATTCTTTACATATAATGTAAGAATCAATAGACAGACATCATTCCCTGTAGCAAAAATACAAGCTGTGATGATAGGGTTGTTTATAATGAGGAAAAAAAAGTACTAACAAATAGTTCTGCACTGTATTTCCTTGCTTTTATCACGAGGATGTGATGAAATACTTTCCCTTACTAACACAGGAGGATGTTAAGCAGCACATAAAATGATTGACACTTTAGAATCAGCAGACCCATATAACTGGAAAGAAAAGATTATGAAGGCTTGATTAGTAAATCTTGACTGTTCTACTCATATTCGTTTCTGTTGTATTTATGAGTATCAAAGAAATTACACCAGATTAGTTTTCTGGATATTGTACCATTATTTTAACAGGGAAAAAAAAAAGTGGTGAACATAATTTTATTGCAAGCAAGACAATGGAAAATTTGAAGGGGGATTCAGCTAATAAAACTATTAGCATCCAGCAATACTGTAAGTATCGATTGCAAATCTTATTGAAATTAGACTTTGTCAGACAAACCAGATTTAATTCTTGGAAGAGTTCCAGGTATACTTGAACCCTGTGTTTCGAATGTGCACAGCACACAATGTACATGTTTACTTCTAAGACACCATAGGTAATGTCACATGACACTGAGTGAAAGAGTCAGCATTCCATCTATCAGTAAAACACACTTCAATTGCATTAGGAATTTCCTGACCGACAAGATCTCAGGAAGCCATCCATGGAGAAATCATTATGTGTACTTCGGGGATGTTATTAAGGATAATCCTAGACCTGCCACTGCTTATTTTCCTCAGCAAGCTGGAAGTAATTGTAAAATCTCTCATTAAAATGTGCAGAATTGGTGGACTGGTAAGAAAAGATGAAAACAGACTGGACACACAGCACAGTCTGAAATGCTTACTAAGTTTAAACAAGCCTGGGTTTAATGACCTAAGTATGCAACAGCTCCTTCAAAAATATAGGGGTGGAGAGGGATTCTGTCATTCTAGGTCAGACAGAGCTGAGACAAAGTGAGCACTTTCCTCTCTGCACTGGCTGATTGCTCTCATCGAGAGCTGACCTACACTGATGGATTAGGGAGAGAATTACAGTTGTTTTAAAGGTCACAGGAAGAGTAAGAAAACGTGAGAGCCGTACAGCCATGATCACGGAATTGTTTCTTGTCCAGCCCTGCTTTTAAGAAAGTCACATCCAAATGCTGCCCTGCCTGTGAAAACTGTTGTGGAAAAAGAGCTTCTACAGGTAACTCTGCTTTAGTCTGTGCTTGCTGAAACCAGGTGCCAGACTACTGCTTCCTCAGGGCACAAACCAGTAAAGGATGCAAAAAGGAGCAACAATATTGACTTCAAAGCTGGAGAAAAGTGTATACTGGGAAACTAGACAAACTCAGTGTTTAGCATGATAGACGTGCTTAAAGTAGGATGCAATTACAGTATTATCAGCTTGTCCAGAAGTGGAATAAAATATTGAATGTCAAAACAAGCCCAGCACTCGGGGGAGATTTTAGGAAATGTCTGACTTTGGAGGAAAATGTGTACAGATACACATATTTTTTGGGATGACCAAACAGTGGTCTATGGTTTCATTATATGCTGTACCAAGATCCTTTAAATCTCATTTTCAGAACAGCTGGTGCCATTTGAACTGCCCTCCAAAGAAGTCCTTCTCTGAGTGTCATTAAATAATGATTATTTTTAAGCCCACACAAACACTTGGCTTTTCCATCTAGTTTATCGATGATGAGTGTTTGCAAAGATCAGAACTGAGCACCGGCTGCATTTCACTAGCGTGATGAAGGAGCCAGGAAAAACATATGTCCTGGGGAGTATTATCTGTTGTAAATTTACTTTTGACACATATAGGGTGGAATTGGGTTTCTGTGCTTGTTTTGATCTCTTTACTGATTTTTATTAATAAATGTCTTCAAGCTCCACAGAAGCAACATATCCCATTCCATTGTGGAAAAGTCCCACAGCCCGAGCTGCAGGGCAATGGGAAAAACACTCAAGTGCCTGAGACACTGAACAAGTGGCAGGCTAGTTTGTTGCTCAGCACATGAAGATTCACATGGTTGAGCTGTAGTCTATAGCAGATGAAAACCATGCACAGCAGTCGGTTGCACTGAACGTTGTTTACCCAAGGCACAACCCGTCAACATGGATCCAGTCAGAGCCACTCTCACTGGCAGGCTCTGCTCTGCGATGGCCCCATGAAAGTCACCAGATACTTTGGATGTGTTGTAGTGCTGTCCTACTGGATTCAACCAGGAGAAATCCACTCTCAGACTGCACGGTCCATCACTGTTATAACAGGAGCACGTCTTTGGAGAATTTCTCTCTGGTTATGGTTCACTTTTTGTTTTGGATTTTATTTGTGTTTTCTTTGTCAGGGAGCAAGAATTCTATCTACCAGTTTGTCTGTTTTAGTAGGCACAGCATCACTTAGCCATGTTATGGTTTCTCCCCAGTGTCTGTCTAGTGTCTCCTCATTATACTTCAGCTGCAAAGCCAGTTCCACAACAAAAGTTGGAGCATTTGCAGTTTTACTTCTGTTGCCAGGCTCCCTGTCCATTGTGGGAGGATTCCATATGCAACCAGAGGATGATTTTCCCCTGTGTTAAGAAATAGTCCTGGCAATGAACTGTTTGAGTCATCTTTCTGTTTGCTTGACTTCTCCCATAATAATATTATCCAAAACTTGATTCACCAGCTAATCTCACAAGACAGGATTTTAGATGTTTAAAGAAAAAAAAAATCTTCCCTTGTTTTTTTCATTTTGACCTAAGAAAGCTCAGAGTTTAAGGAGTTATGCTGTATTTTGCTTCAGTTGAATTTAAAGAGCAAAAACGTCTACAGAAAGGTACATTCCTGAAGTGTTTAATTTGCAACATAGAATCATACAGCCATAGAATAGTTAGGGTTGGAAAGGACCTTAAGATCATCTAGTTCCAACCCCCTGCCATGAGGGGGGGTTATGTTTTTCTTGATTTGGGAGGAACGTGATAACATCATCCTTAGTAGTGAGGTGTGTCTTACCACTTCTCAGAACCATCATGCTACCCCTGAATAACCAGAATGATTCTCTCATATGGGAACGGGAACTTCCCAATGCAACTTCCCATTCAAAAATGCAACAGCAGTTCAAGAAAAACAATTAAAAGGTCCCATACAGATTCACTCACAGATGCTCTTCCACCATTAGAGTTGACGTAATCTCGTCAAATGCTATTATTCGTGGCAAGATTAACTGTATCCATGTTAGTCCTTAAATCTGGCATTTTCTCGAGTACAGATTCAATGTTAAATTCCAGTTAACATACTGGAACAGGCAAGCATGGCTGTTACTCTAGAAATCTTGTATCATCACATGGTGTTGTAGATTCTGGTGGAGAGAGGTGGAGGGATAGAGATACGACATTGAAGATGAGAGCCCCACCATCCCAAGTGCTGTACAAAGCTCTTACAAACACATCTCCAAAACCTTACACTTTAAATAGAAGGCGAGAAAGAACACGCTATGAACAAACCAGTATGTCAGTACTGCATAGCACTATGTGCAGCCTCTCACTGTTCCAGTTGTCATTTTTAGCCATAATTTTTTATAAGCATGGTGACAGAGCAGTTTAAGGGTGCTTAGTTTAAGCTAGTAGGGAATTTGCCTGGAAATTTTCAGAGAGCTTCCTAATTTAGAAAGGAAGCTTATGAGCAAATAAGTAGCTAGCTAGCCAGCACGTGGCATGAAGGATGGCATCATGGAGGCTGAAGTAAATGTACTACCAGTGAATGAAAGGTTTCAAAACTAGGATTAGGCTATGATGTGTCTTGTGAATAAAGACCAAGAAATTATACTTAATCTAATGTAGAAGACAGTGGAAAGACACAGAAAGCAAAGGACAGTGCAAAGTCCTATGCTAAGAGAAAGTGCAAATCATCTCTTGTATTTGTCACAGAAATGATAAGGACAGAGGTGCCTTTGCCAAGGACAGAGAAAAGGAAACAATGGGTACACACTTCTATGACTAAGTTTTGCTGTAAGGGAGAGAGGGAAGTCAACAGTTTTTGCAGAAAACTTAAAAGAGTTTCAAAATTTAGAATACTCTGGACATAAGGACCAGGCTGACTGACACTAAGTGCTCATCCACAGTGGAAGTCCCTCCTTGAACCATTCCTTTAAGTAGCTACATCTGTTGCAAGTTTTCTTCCATTATTTTTGCTTCCATATGTCTCTAGGCAACACCTGGAATGACAATATCCTCTAAAACCTTCTAAAATCCAGGGGTTTATTGCAACATGTTGCAACACTGTCATTTCAGAAATACAGATTTCATACACGCACAGAGGCACAGACACACATTTACAAAACTCAATCCCTGCACGTGTGCTCAGATGCAAAAACAAACAACTCTTAAGCAGGCTCGGTCAAACAGTTTTCCCTCAGGGTGTTACTTCTTTTTGTCAGAATTTAGCCAGAAATAAATGTGTAAAGCTAGGTGTGTGTATATAGTTTTGAACATGAAGTCATAACACTACCACAGTAATCAGTTCCTTATGAAAGCATTATGAATGGCAAAGAGATAATAAGGAACTATTTCTGATATGGTATATTAATTATAATTATAATCAAAGTAAGACCATTATCTTGAGTTATACTGTAAAATGTGGGAGAGGGAATTCTCTCATTACATTCAAGATTTGAAGCAGAACAACCGCAAACATATTTTACATTTAAAGTTTATAGAAAAAAAGAAGGATAATCTCATTTGTCCAATGAAGCTGCAGTCATATCTTTGAGTAATAAAGTCATGTAAGGGAATTACTGTAACTTTAACAACTGCATCCTACATAAGCTATCATTCTAATTACCTCAAGATGTTTAGAGTTAGTTCCTTTCAATTAAAAATCAGAGGACCTAATAGCAGTGGTATGCCTAAATAGCCCAGGGAAATAATTTGTTGATCTGTGGTTGCTATGAGAATATTCAGAACTATAGATTGCCCGTGGATTAACATATAGCTATGTAAACTGCAACTGCTTTGAAAGGTTTAACGCAGACTACATTTTGATGCATACGCCCTCTCTACATACTTAAGTAATGTGTTTTAGATGAGTACATTGTACTGTTTCCACGCTTCAAAGGCAAACTCTGTCTAAAGCCCTTCCTTATGAATTTTCCTACACAGTGCACCTATACAAACTCTGCTGTCCCATGCAGGTTACAGTGCGGGTGTGTGGCAAAGCAAACAAGTCAACATTTAAACCACACAAAAACCCCACCACTGAATAGTCTATGGTAAGCAGTGGCCTCTGAGCCAAAGGTTTTCATCTTATGCAGAGTCCAGGAACTGTCAGAAGATTCCCGCTGCATTGGAAGCTGCCTCCATAGCCCCAGGGGTGTGCACTGGCCAACCCAATGCTCTGCGCTGCAAAAGACCCAAGACAACAGCTCCATAAAAGCAGGACTTTCTTGTCATCTATCTGAGCCATGGTATACAGACAGGTCACATTCACTTGTCATCTCCTGGTCTGCCAGTTTGGGAGATGTCTTGTTTCTTTGCCATGAAACTTCATGAAGTATATGAGTGACAGGGTATAAAACTGGTTAAATCTGGCCAAGGTCACAGTTACAGGTTAAATCTGAGCAGCAACAGCGTGTGTTTTGGAAATGTCGCAAGTGGAGTGCTAAGAAGACAAGCTGTGATTTCCTCCTAGCGTAAAGCATATGGCATGGCCAGAGCCCAGCACCTCTGGCCATGTGGTTTGACAGCACCTGCCCATCCCCAGTGGTCCAGACAAGAAGAACATCTGCAGAGACCAGGGCTGAAACATCTGAACCTCACTCCATAAACACAGCTTACCATATGTGACCAGATTTCCAGAGCAGCCTGTAATTCAAGGGGAGGACTTCCAATGAAAGCAGAGGAAGAGCATATGCAAAACCCCTTTTTATCTGTGCTGCAGCATGACCAGAAGCAGATTTATAATTGCACTAAATTGTTTACACAGCAAAGTCACAACTGACACAGCTGTTTTGTCCTCCGACTTGTCAAATACCATTTTATTTTGGGCTATTTTGACATTTTGGTTATTTTGACGAAATACATTTTACCAGATTGTGTCTTCCTTGGTTTGCCTCATGGTTTAAAGTTACTGCAAAATGATTAAAGTCCCAAAGATGAATAAATTGGCATCTGTACCATTACATCTTCCTCAGTTGTGAAAGAAACAGGGATTTATAGACAGAATTCATCCCTTCCAGGGGGCTCAGCTAAACACAGGAAGAAATCTCTGTTTTGAACTACCACTTTGCAAAACTAAGTAAAGCCCTCCAACGACATTGCGCCAGCAGCACAGTATGATGCAGCAAAGTTCAGCCTTGACTATCACCTCTCCTAAAAATATTCCTATCTGCAGGAAGCAACAGCTCAGAAACTACTGTTTCTCTGTTGCCAGCCAGCATTTTTGTCTCAGTAGAAAAGCCAGAAGACAGCCAGGAAGGCTGATTTCTGATTTGTGTGCAATTTTGGTCCAATTTGAGCAATTACCATGGATTTGTTTCTATTCTAATTTCCCACAAACAACAACTCAGAAAATCAGTTACAGAATCACTGCTACATGGTCTTACAGAAACTACATTCCAGAATCCTCCTACTCCCTTGAAACTGGCCTATTGTGTCACAAGACCTCAAAAGCTCCTCTGGCTAAAATGTGGACAGGAGAGAACATTGTTCAGATTTGTCTCTTCCCTTCATCATCTGTATACCTCCATCTTTCTACAAGCTTACCTTCCTACAGCAATGAAAAGGGCAGTTATACCCATCAATGTTGTCAGAGAGCCGTACTTGTGGGCCACTGGATCATGTAGCTTGGCTGTAGTCTTTTAGCCTAGTTTCTTCTGCTATAACCTTAGTCCATCCTCTCACACCCCTCTCCAACCCTTTAATTTCACAACATAAGGCTCTGAATACAATATTTGTATACAAAGTCACATGATGAAGTGGCTCTGTGAAGCATATACCTTATGCCTCAGATCAGGTAACAGATACGAGACACATAGATATAAGGCTGACTTGTCACAAAGAGGCCAGGACATACTGGCTCATGTGGTGGTGAAAGGAGTGCATGGGGGCTTTAGAAGGTTTGAAGTGCTGCACTGAGGGTGTCTGAGATGCACTCACTAGGGTGCATGGTTGTCTGAGGTCATGTGTCGGCCTGGTTTCCTGTACTTGAACTGGTAGTCTGTCTCAAGAATTTCCACATCTGATCCATATGGAAAAGGAAAAGCTAGAAATTCAGTCACCATAGGGTTTTTGATGGGAATTGTGTTTGATATAGTTTCTTCAAAGAGACAGAACAGTAGCATCATCACATCATCCTGTACACACAATAATAAAAGACAACCCATGGAGAAGCTATTGCCATACTTCTTTCTACTTCCAAATACTACGAGTAGCTTACTAAGGAAGAACATCCTGAATGTTCCTCTGTGAGTACTGAGCAACTCTTGTCACATTACAGATCTTTCTCATAGTAGGAGCTCTACAGGCACACTGAGCTGAAAGTACCCACTCACATTTGAAAAATCTAAGCACTCACAAGCTAGACATCTGTACTGAATGGCAGTGGAAGCATAACCATCACAGGAGGGTTTTTTCAGCATCTTAAAGGAGCCGATGACTTGGGCTAAGAGTATATGAATTGATAGTCTCAGCCTCTATGGCAAGATGCTTTTTTATCCAAGATAAAGGTCAAGCACATCTGGAAGACATAATAGCTGCGTCCTATAGAGGCTACATCAACTATCTTGCTGCCAAAATCTACTATAAACAGGCACAGAGGGCCAATCTTCTGATTTTCCCAGCCGTCACTGGTTTATTTAAGGGGCTAAGTCAGTTTTCAATTATTTTGTTCTGTTAAGAAAAAAAACACATCTATTGTGTAAGCTCTGTGCTGAATTACCATTGCTGCGTGCTAAATTTCCTTGAATTTTGGAAAGCTCATTTTCTCTTCCCCTATTTATCTCCTTACAATGTAGATAATTATTAAATGGTCCCTAAGATCTTTTAGCTATTTCACACAGCAAGACAAACATATTCCCTTGAAACACTCATAGCAAGAAAGCTGCTTTAAGTCAGATGACTATTTGCTGTCCAAATCTAAATGGTCCAATGCACCTTTTAAACATGTCAGTATTAATTCTGACATTATTTTTGAAGTGCTGAACTAACTTGTGATTATCACATTACTCAAACCTGCGTGACACAACTATAGGTGAGAAAGGTACCACATGCAAGGGCACAAATATAAGAAGCTGTATATATGATGAACAGGACTTGCTAATAGGAAGGTACACTGCAGAAATACATCCAAAGCCCTACTCCTCCCTGAAGATACAGAGCCTAATTTAATATGGTGATTGACACCCAGGATACTGCAGAGCCCATAACCCTCTTCTTTGGAAGAGTCCTTAAAACAGTGCTGCCAGCAAGAAAGTTGCACTTCGAAGTACTGACTCAGGGAAGGGGAGGACAACGTCCTGCTCCCTCAGCCTGAAGTCTGAAAGGTGCCTCCCAGGGAAGTGTCTTTACTACTAGTTCTGAATGGCGCTGGCTTCCCTCCCAGTGCAAGTAGGCCTATATTCATCTCAAGGTGTCAGAAGCAGAGCTGCAGCTCAGCAGTAGAAGTTTAGACTTGGTCCATGGTCTCCACCTCCTTCTGTGCTCAGCAAAGCCCCCAGCACAGAGCATTTGCTTGGTTGAATGCTGAGCAGCAGGAGTGTGCTCAACTGCGTTATTACATCACATCTCCAGCAGGGCTCTACTTCTGACCAGGGTCTCCACCCATTACAGCAATTCCAATCTCTACCAGTTTATATTCACCAGGCTGAATAGCTTCTGTTTTTAAAAGAAAAATTAGAACAGTCTCAGTCAGACATTGGTTTGTGCATTTCATCAATCACCTGTAAATTAATATGTTGCTGAAGAGCTTAATCATTAGCAAAGGGGTATTAAATGCACCGAAACATTAACATGGATGGGTGTGCAGCACCTGGTTTGAATGGACAGGCAGGAGGTGAAGGACATCATCAGGCACTTGTTTATCTTTATTCCTAGAATCAGAGCAAGTGAGAAACTGCCATTGCAGTTGCTTCTTTTGTGCCACAATTTTATTCTTTGGAGAAGTAAAGTAAGGAAATAGAAAGAAGATGAGAAAGCAAGAGTCAAATTAACCTTTACTTGTAATTTATTCTACTAATTAGATGAAGAGACAACATTTGATGAAAAACCCACATCACAGAATTTGCAGGGATTGACATCACTCTTCTGTGCAGCAGCTTCCTTCATACTTACTTGCTTATGGCCTCAATTAAATTTTAGACTGCTGTATCCTTTATTTAGCCCTTACTGAACTTTTGTTTGCCCCCAAGTTTAACTGATTGACCAGCAATGTAGATATTATACAGAATGTATGAATACACTGATATATATATATATATAAGGAACAAACTTTCTCCCACCTACCGATCAGCACCTCTCTGGTCTTTGGCTACACTTTGCTAAAGCTAGACAGACTGGCCATGTACAGTATATTTATAAAAACCTTTTTCTACTCTTGCTCTTTTTTACAGACTAGATAAACATTTGTGAAAACGATGATTCAGCTCCTTTATTTCCACAGAACATCGGTAGATCACCAGAGGTGGAGGACTATCAAATGCCTGCCTTATGATGTGATTCACAAAGGGCGATTTGTTTTCCTGGGAACCCTGTGCTATTAGAGATGATAGGGATTGAACTCAGTTCCAGGAGAAAGGGGAAGACCGTACCAGACCACAATGGGAGAGGCACTGATGAATCAGCATGTTGGAGAACAGCAAACCCAGGCAACCAGTATGGACTGGGACCTTTTGGAGCAGCAGGTGCACATTAGTCAGCATCTATCAGGAACATTCACAAATGCTATCCCTGGTGTACTTCACTGGGCACAACCCCAGCTCCCAAAGAACTGCCAAAACTGCTGATTTGGTGATGTGAACGAGTAGGTCTTCCTCAGATGTAAGTCAGGCAGGGTGGGAGGAGAACTTGGGCTCAGCCTGCAAGCTGGACACTGGCCATGGGGCATTGAATACATTGTGGTGTGCAGGGACATGTAGGAGAGATAAAAGATTTAATCTCAGGTTTTTGTTCTTTGAAATAGTGCCTGAGTGAGGAAATCACTTATAATCTGTAATACTTCATCAAGCTATGAGCTGAACAACCTTCCATCTAGACCTACATTTAGCACAATGGGTTGGTGTATGAACCAGCCTCTCCTGGCCTCAGGTACCACCTAACTGAATGGTGTACCTGAGGTGATCATCCTGAATCACTTTATAATCACTTAATAGAAACAGGAGCCTGAATGGTATGGTTCATAATAGTATATTTCATAATAGCTGTTTCAGAGGTTTATAGCTAGGTGAAATGAGCAGCATTCTCTGCTGACACTAACAAAGGTACTCCTTTCCAGATTCAAATATTTGTTAGGGCAGATACCTGTAAGTCTACCTTCACATGTCCCCTGATTTGCTGCACTTGCACCCAACCAGCTCTGGTGAGATCCAGAAACAAGCTTGTAAGTTTCCCCTACAGCCTCTTGCCCTTTCAGCCATCATGGGGGGAATGAATTGTATCCCATTGATAGAGTGATAGTCCCTCTGCTCCTGAGCACTGAGAAAAATATGACCATGAGCCAGAGAAAGAAAGAAGATAAGGACAATAACAACATTTCAGATTACTTCATTTCTTGTGTCTCAAGAAATGAAAATTCAGTTGCCATCTAAGACCAATCTCCTATATTGGATATTGGACACATCAGTTTAACTGCAAGTTCTGCAGGAGACAACCTGTTTATCTGGAGCCTAACACAAAATATATGAGTCAATACGATGGAGAGCTGCATGTTCCCAACCACCTCAGCCCAGCCACTGCTCCAGCAGCTCAATGCCACAACCAGCCACCTCGGCGCCTGTGGCTGGGAGCAGTGCCTGGCATTGATCAGTTATTTGTAGGAATGTAGCCAGTAGGTGAAAATAGGTATTTAGGAAGAAAGAAATAACACAAAAAATAATACTTTCACCTTTGTCTTGGGCTGCAACAAAAAGATTTAAGCAGGAATTTTCAAAACTGAAGCACCTCATGGCATATTGGCTTTTTCTTTGACAGCTGTGTAAAGAGGAAAATCTCTAATCTATAGAAACAGTCTTTAAATTCACTGGGATCATCAGGCATGGCAGAAGGTAAAGAGGTTTGTCTTTAACAGTGTGCAAATGTGCCTCATTTTCAGAGCTGGAAAAATGTCCAGTACTCCAGATTGAGAGCAAATTGGAAAACATTCTTTGTTTATATTTATTTACTCGATCTCATGGTGTCCTTGGTTGCCCAGAGGAGCTACCGAGAGTAGTTTCTACTGGGTTGGTGTTTGGAGTTAGGTTACACACACTTTTAGAAATTCAGCTGTCTGCCACTAATGGATTGTTCAGCGTTTCTTGAGGATAATGACGCAATTGGCAGAAGTAGGCCAAAACTCTCCCAGGTGAAACTCTGCTGATGTCAATGGTTAGATTCAAAATGATGCGCTTGTTCCAGTGTGTGTAGAGACAATATGTAGAAAGAGGAATCTTGCAAAAGGACTTATATGGGTTTCATTTATCTTTTCTGATACACTAAATAAAATGTAAAATTGCAACATCTGCATTGACAGCAACTATGCATCTCTGTAGACCGACTCACAGGTTGAGCACGTTAATAATTATTTCATATTTTTAATAATATCCTTTACAATTCTACCCACAAACATAAAATAACAGTTGTTCTGTTCTTTGACTACATGCTACTTTCTTGAATCTGCGAAAGGATTCACTAAAAGGAAACTCCGAAAGTCTTTGTTATTCCTGGCTGATTTAGAAATGGGTTTCTTTGGCAAGTGTCATGGTTTAAGCACAGGTGGCAACCCAGAACCATGGAGCTGCAAGCTCACTTCCCCACTTCCTCCCCCTGCTCCCGGAGGGATGGGGAGGAGAATCCAAAGAATGCAACTCCCATGGTTTGAGATAAGAGCAGTCCCGTAACCAAGGTATAACACAAATCACTACTGCTACCACCAATAATAATAATGATAAGGGAAATAACAAGGGAAGAGAA